>JADAQX010000821.1:0-23261 GCA_015476325.1 Cardiosporidium cionae
ATAAATCATAGGGAATAATCTTTCACCCAGAAGTTGTTTTTGAGAGGCAAAAGGCAATGAAGAAAGATTGGCAAGAGAGACTTGGGCATCAGGGGGTTGTGTCGGTACAGACGTTTCATGGGGAGATTGGGAAACAGAGGGTTGTTGGGTCGGTTGTTGATGAGGATGATCCATTTGATTTCGTACTTGGGATGTAAATTTAAAATTGCCTTGATAATTCTTGTGCATATTGGAAAGCACGGGTTTGCCTCCTGAAACAACAGGTGAGAAGAGGTTTCCACTTTGTCTTACACCACGAATGCCTCCACCTCCACGTCCCATAGGTCCCGCCATAGGTGGCGGCTGCTGGTTCTGCCCAGGCATGCCTCCAGCCATGTTCATAGAGGGATACATGCCCATAGAACCCAAGTGGGGTCGCATGCCTGGATTTTGACCAAAAGCGCCTTGCTGGGGGGGGTTTCTCCACGATACCATACCCGGCGTGAAGGGGGCCATCATGGGACGGGCAGGATATCCCATGGCTGAAGGAGGGGGGCCATTGTAAGGATTGGCATGAGGTGTACCGCCACCATAGGCGAGACCCAGATTTTGGCCAACCCCCCCGAGATGTGGACGAGAATTGGCATGCGTACTAAATTGTTGCTGCAAACGTGCACGGCGATCCTCTTTGCGTTCGTAAGCACTCACATACAAAGCTTTGCCATTGATGGGTCGGAGATGCATCTCCGTCAAGGCTTTTGTGGCATCATCTGCAGAGAGGAAGCTCACAAAACCAAAACCAGAAGATTTCCCCTTTTCATCCTTCATTACTTTTGCTGAAAAGACCGTCCCAAAGACAGAAAACATACTTCGTAAGGCATCATCATCTACCTGTAAAGAGAGGGGAGAGAAACGTGATGGGGAGGGGAAGGGGGAGAGAGAGAGAGGGAGGGAGAGAGAGGGAGGGAGAGAGAGGAGCGGAGGGAGAGAGAAGGGAAGAGGGAGAGAGAGGGGGGGAGGGAGAGAGAGGGGGGGGGAAGGGAGTAGCGTGAAATACGGTGAAGATTCGATAAGAGGAGGGAGGGAGAGAGACACTATGGGAGAGAGGGGGAGAGTGAAGAAAAAGAATTAGAAAAAGAGTATCTTTCTCGACTCAAACAAAAAAAAAATACAACGAAAATATTACGAAAAAGAAATTTTTAACAGCGAGATTTTAATAGGAATGAAAAACACAAGTTTTAAGCACCTCAAAAAGAAAATTCTTACAAGAAACAAGGCATAGTATCAACATACAAAGGAAAGCTTCCATAGCACATCCATGGAGACAAAACGAAAGAAGTAAAGATTCCTACAAATATATATCCTCTTAAACTCTCTTCAAAAACGATGAGAAACGCATCAAAAACGTATTATATACGCATTCTAATGTAAAGATTCTCCACGTTGAACACCTACCGTATCATCAAAATTCTTGACGTATAAATTAGCTCCTTGTTGCTTTACTTTTGTATCTCCATTCACACTGGATCCACTCCCAGTACGCTTTGCTTTTAGCATGGCTTGCCTTTGCAATTTTTCTTGATGAGGAGCAACATATAAACGATCATCATTTTCATCCTTCGATGAATCATTTCCTTCGGAAGCAGGCGCTTCACTATCTTCTTCCGTCATTATAAGCTAAAAAATAGCATCAAAAAACAAAAATTTAATACATTTTTTCACTTTAAATGGCATTTCTCCTTATAGTTCTTAATTTTAAAAATTATTTTATCAAAAATATCTTGAACCAAAATCTACAACCATTAAAGCAGGTGAGAGGTTACCTCATCGCCTCGAATCTCTCTCCTATTCAAAGCCAATACGGCAGCACGAGCAGAATCATTATCTGTGAAATTAATGAAGGCACATCGCTGCTGCTTGTGATTCGTTTGAAAGGCCATGGATGTGATTGAACCATAATCTCCAAATATTTTCTGTTAAAATGCAGAGAAAACAGTTATGCAATCTGGAGGGAGTCTTAAAGGTGAGGAATCTCACAAAATTTGAAGACACAAGGAAGCATAAAGTGATGTCTATGGAAATGTTAACCAAAACTCTATGAACGGATAGGAAGGATTTTACAACAATAAAATAGAGAACAAGCACAGGGCTCTCTTTCCATAGAAATTCTTTAAAAAAATGGCAAGAAAATTTACTTCTAATGTTTCCTTCTCCCAAGAATCAGGAAAATTTTTGACGTAGACATTCGTGAATTTGGAATCTACAAAGGCAGCGCGTTCACTTCGTTTCATAAACCGACAAACATTCACACAGGTGCCCTTCAACGTCTTGTTATTCATTTCTTGAATGGCTCTCGCTGCACCTTCATCCGAATCATAATGAACGAAACCAAATCCCTTTCTGTTACCATCCGCATCGACTGCAACCTGTAGAAAAATTCAAATCTTACACGTAGGAGAGTATGTACACTGCAGGAGATGTCCACAGCTTTTCTCTACACTCCCTGCTTACTTTGCACGATAAAATATTTCCAAACAAGCTAAAAGCATCATGTAAAGCCTTGTTATCAATCGATTTATCCAAATTTTTAACAAACACGTTTCCATCGCCACTGCGCCGTAAGCGGGGATCTCGGTGAGACCACATAACACGAATTTGCCGACCATTGACAGGAGAATAATTCAAAGTATCCAAAGCATTTTCCGCTAATAACAAATAGAAGGAAAAAATTCAGACTGAACAGAGAGGATTTCAAAGGAATACTGCCTCATGAGAAATCAAATTACAATTCTATGAAATCTGAGAATTCTTACATCCACAGAGCAAGCGTCAGCTCTATCGCTCTAAAAAATTACAAAGAGAGAGGATTTTTATAGACTACGATGTAAACCTTACCATCTTGAGCGCTACTGTAGTTAACATAAGCATAACCCAAGGATTGACGGGTTACATTATCCCGGCAATGACGAATCGAAAGAACTGGACCCACTTTGCTGAATATATCATAGAGGGTCGATTCACTAACATCAGGAGGAAGATCGCCAACGTACAAGGATGCAGTGGAAAAATTCCCTTGTGGGGTAGAAGAGGGTGAATTATTGATGGGGAGTGTTTGAACCGCCGTCATTTTCGTTGTAGGTTGCTGTAAAAAAATAATGGATCAAGCTAGTGAGGGTGTAAGACAAAAGATAGACATCGCACAATAGAAATAAATTGAAAACTGCTAAAAAATAACCGACCGATTCATGAAAAAAGCTTAGAATTCAACTATAGTTAAAAGGAAAAGAGAAGCCTATCAAAATTGCGGACAAAAGAACATTTTGCATGCTAATATAGCGAATGAAATGCGAGTAGATGCAACAGTAAACAAATTGTGGGGGATTATTTTGCGGACATACCTCAGGAAAGAAATCTGTCATTTAAAACTTGTTAAAGAAACCATAAAATAACTGAAATTGTGCGTGACGTAACGATGTCCATATACTACTAATAAAATAAAGCGGACGCTCAAGAGACGCTTCGAAATAAAAAGAAACCAGCTATATTGAAATAAGTAAAGAAAGGGAGGGAGGAGGCAGAAGCAACTAGCAAAGCAGACAACACCTTTTTCTGTTCAAATTATAAATATCTGTTCTTTGAGGCAACTAAGATATAAATTCGCACACATTCCATACGAAAATTCACTAGAAAGAAGATAACGGAATGGTAGAAGAAATGATATTAACGATAAAGCATCACCTGAAAAGACCCAAATGACTATCGTAAAAGACTTACAGAATGAAGCAAACTATGAAAAGGAGGAAAGTCAGTTTAGTAAGAGACAGTGGTTATATTCCAGCTCAACGCTACAAATGTCAGTTTGTTATTCATTTCAAACCTGTTCACTTTGAAAATTTTTGAAGAAATAACAACGCAGAAGAAATCACGCAAACTCAACACGACCAGCTGCAAGGTGATCACAACCAAAACGAAATGAGCTAAGTTCAGTAAGGCTAAACCAGAAAAATATTTATGAGAAACATATGCGGAAGGCGCACTCACTCTCTGTGTACAGTCATAGTGACGATTGCTCGTTGAAAATAGCGTCAGGACACAGCGAAATTTTCAAGAAATGAGGGGGAAAAAGTACAGCACCGGGTGATAGAAGAAACGAGTGGTCTTCGTACCGCTTTAACGCTGCTGGGTATGGCAAGAACAGCAACAGCGGTAGGGGAAAGGATAGAGGAAGCGCTACAACAAAATGTGACAAAGACTGAGAAGCTCCTCGCCTGGGGATTTTGTTGCGTGAACAGACAGCAACTAACTGCATTTGGCGAGGCTAAGGCTAAGCCTATTCCCTGGAGAGATAGGTGGAGAAATGAGAGGGGGGGGAGTTCAACTCTCTGACACTGTTGTGGCTTTACTTAAAATATGAGACAAACTAAGTTGCTCGTTAAAACAGAAGAACGACAGAGGTATTAAAGCAAAATACATACATAGTACGTTTTTTTCGTTGAAACTGTTGATCATTTAATATATTTATTTTTCGCGGGATAATGCCTTTATTGATATCAGATGTGCTGCAATCAAAAAATTTACCGCAAAAATAAATACACGGCGAGGGTAATTTTTGCAAAAAAATTCGTTATGCCACTGTGTCGTCAAGCAAAAAAAATGGATAGGACAAATACGATTATGCCAAAATACAAACAATAAGACAATACCAAAAATACAAACGCTAAATGATATATGCGTATTTACGAGCAAATGGAATTGGAAGCGTGGCAGTATTAGGAACTACGTAAAAAGATTTTATTCGGGAAAAGGTCGATTAAAAACCATCGTCAATTCATAGCTAGAGCTACAAAAGAGCAATAAAATAAAGGAAGCAAATGTAAGTGTCAACACTTGACAAAAAAGCAAAGATGAAGGATAAACCATACTTTATGATGTGGTAAAGACATCAAAATTTGAAATATTACATTATATCAATATACTTTTACACGTAAAAACTCATGCTAGGAGGAAATAAAAAGAGCTGATAGTATGGATAGAATGAATATAACGAATTGAAAAGGTTAAAAGCTAGCAATCAATCAGAAGCACGCATGAGGCATGAATTTTTTTATCCAGGAGTGTGATTCGAGGGGTAGCAAACAGTGCGAAGGAGTAAAACTCACGTGTAGTGATCATTCGTGCTAGCTATCGTTTTTCAGTTGACAGACAAATTTTGATTGATATTTCATAATAGCTGTAACAATGTTCAACTGACAACTAGAAATAAAGGAATACAATAGTTACGAAGGAAAGAATCAGAAGGAGCACTGCAATGCATGCGAGTTAACTTGGTTTGCAAGGAATATGGGTATTGGGTAACAGGTGCTGTAACTACTGAATAATAAGAAATTTAGAAATAATTATATACATACGAACTAAAACCAAAGCATGATGACACTAAACGGAATATTACGAGGGAAAACTCACTTTCATTCCTACACTACTTACTTTGGAGATCAGCACTCCACGAACTTATTATCGCATTTAAATACACAAATGACAATTAATAACATAGGATAATTACTAATAAGAATTTATATATCTTGCGATAATTACCTAAAATATGCTATTAATTAAGACACTGAAGAGAAGAATCTCTTCTTATATTCACTATGGTATAATAAAATGCCATATTAGTGAATATTAGTTGACAGGCGCTTATAATTGGGTCTGCAGTATCGGAAATGTGAAAGACTAGCTGAGGAATTTTATAATGGAGTTACAGTAAAGTTTAGTTGTCACTGCAGGGCTAATAGATTAAGCTGTAACAACAGAGTCGAGAGAATTAGATGGTAGGGCACATGCTTAGAGATTAAAGAGGATTATGAGAACCTATCGAGGATAGGCTGCTTCGAACTTTAAGAGAAATCAAGAGCCGCAAAAATATTTAGCATGCTTGGGTGGAATGATTTCCTACGACGACGTATTGTATTTATGACTACATCAGTAACAAACGGAATTGTAGCGTAAGCGGATAAGTAATGTCTAATTATGTTAATTAATGCAAAAATAAGTAATTGATGCTAGGTTACGTAATTAAGGTTTAGGTTAAGTAATTATACCGTGAGTAAGTAGTGTAGGAATGAAGGTGAGTTAATGAAATGATATATGTTAGGTATAAGTTAAACTATGCGGAAAGTAGTTACGGAATAGCCCGGGTAGTAGTGGAAAGTAAGGTACGAGTTGACTAGGTCTGTATTTGAATGCGCACAAATACAACCGACGTGGACGAGCAACCAAGAACATTGACAACTAACACACTCGTAAAAGTAAACGCAGTCGGAGCTAAAAGGGGAGGTAGTAGGATCAGTCTTTTTACTCTAGTCTTTTCTACTGATAAATATCTATACGTAATTAGGAAGAAGATATATTTTATTCTAACTATTATAGTCTAACTTACTATATTCCCTCGATTAATTATTACCCAACATTTATAATTTGCATGCTCTTAAATTTCTTTGTTACTGCTTGAAATTGTTTGTCACATAATCTGTTCAATTGTTTACTTGTTGTCGCACGTAAAATTCAACTCCCATCTACACTGAAGAGCTTATCTCTTACATTCGCTCATCATAGATCAACAGAGATAACTCGAAATATCTCAATCGTAACGCGTACCGTATCTATGCTAAACAATATAACTCCGCGGCTAAGTTGTTAATTATATAAGTAAGAAGTTGCCTAAAGAATAGTCGGCATTATTTGTAACTGTTACATTACCAATCCCAGGTGGAAAATGCCGATGAAAATGCCCACACAGTATGTATATACAATGGTTTCTTAATTCGACACATTTCAAGGCATCAACGTATGCGAAAAATGAAATTTTTTAAACATTTTGTGAGTTATCAGTCAAGAATTTAAGCCAACATCTAAACAAAATTTGAGAATATTGAGCGGTGCTACTTTTACGTATGGAGAGCCAAATGATAAAGTAAAAATATTTAACCAGGAGCATACGCTACGGTAAATGCTCCCTTTTAATAGTGGCCAAAGCAGCACATATTAAGTAAAGTGACTTCTTACTTGCAAACCAAGTTAACTCGCATGCATTGCAGGACTCAGTCTAATTCTTCCCTTTGTGACTATTTTATTCCTTTGCTTCTAGCTGTTTGAACATGGTTACAGCTATATTGTGAAATATCAATCAAAATTTGTCTGTCAATTGAAAAACGACAGCTAGCACGAATGATCACTTGACGCATGGGTTTTGCTCCTTCGGACTGTTATATCATCAGTAATCCCTTGCTATTTGGATTTTCCAGTTCTTTCATATTGAGGAATATTTTGTTTGAGAAAAGCCTTGCAAAAGCTGAAGTATTCTTTTTTTTGATACGATTGTGTTAATGAATGGAACTTTTCTCTAGAATGGGTTCGGACATGTAGGCTTACAAATGTACTGAAATATTTAAACAAGGAAAAACAAATTCAAAAGCCTATTTGAGTTTCCTATTAATGAGCTGACTGGCTTGGCTTTGGAACAGAGAAATACAGCTCTGCTGCGCTACTTGTAGATGATATGTTCTATTCCAGCGGAATTTATGAACGAATTCTCAAGCCGAATCATCAAGTTCGTGAGCAGTGAACGCGTAAACATATTCCTTAGACTACGCCTTTTCCTGTAATCTTTGATGAAATTTCAGCACAATCTCTACTCCATGCGCCTTCCACAAAATTTTTCTTGTATAATTTTGTCAATTTTCAGGGTGTTTACCAGTATCTTAGAATACTCATTAGATAATTTTCATAGAACTATCGTTGCTAATTCTTCTCTGCTTCTGAATGCCGCACTGTCTGTCAATTTCGCAAACTGGACGCACAGCCATATATAGTCGAAGCAGCACTTTTGGGGTAATTCCTATTGCCTTCACCTGTGCATTTCTATTGCTGGAATTCGCTTGCGGCTTTCAGGTTTCTTTCAAGAGCCCCATCGCGAAGACGTTGCTACCTTTGCGCCACTCCACAGTAAACCATCGTCATACTTTTCAAAGAGGTCATTACAAACGTGTGGAGAAATACCGATATACCCCTAAGGCAATGTTTACTGGAATTGTGGAAGAAATTGGCCGAATCCAAAGTATGTTCACGCAAACTCATTGCTGTTTATGTGCAACATTTAACTGTTTTAAGGTTGTGTTAAAATATGTTACGGATGGTTTCCGTATCAAGCTAGTTGCCTTATTCATAAGCGGAAGGCGCTACCTTCATTAGCGAGGAATTGAAGTAGCACGAACTCCTACTGTGGTCATGCTTTTTGATTAGTACATTGTTTGGTATCGTTTGATTAGAAAAATTTGCTTACTTTTTAGAAATTTTGTTGTAAGAGGCATGGAGAAGTAAGGGATTGGTTTTAAAAATGTATAAACTATGCTTTCTGGTAGGGTTGCTTTGTTTCCAATTTTGTAGGTATTGAGAGGGATATCCTTATATCCACTTGGGATGGTTCAGAAGCACTGGGGTACCGGATATATGTTTCTTGCAAAGAATGCTTGGATGGAGCGTATATCGGCTGCAGTATATCCGTAAATGGAGTTTGTCTGACGGTGGTGAATCTAAATGAAACAGAATTTGCAGCTGATCTTGCTCCAGAAACTCTCCGGAAAACTAATCTAGGTCCTCCTCTTCATTATATATGTCTTCATCAAAAGCGTGTATTAACTGCCTGTATTTATGAAAGACTTGCTTTACCTTATTTAGAAAATTTTGCCTTTTTATTCCAGGATCTTTGAAAGAGAATAGCCGCGTAAATCTAGAGAGGAGTATGCTACCTGGTACTCGAGTAAGTGGTCACTTTGTTCAAGGTCATGTTGATAATGTCGGAACAATTCTGGAAATGTCAAAAGATGGTGACAGTGTCTGGGTAAAAATTAAGGTGAGGTATTAGGCTTAAAGTTTTATTTTTCATTGTGCTGCTTTGAAATCATTCTACTTATTTGACGTGATGCTGCCTGGTAACAAGATGTCGGATGCTACTCAATAAATATTTTGACAATGCCTAATTTTCCAACTGTACATGTAAATGTTATTTTTTTGTGTTCTCGATTTTCTCGGTATAATGCGTGGTAATAGAATAATCAAATTTGGATGAAAATAGTTCGGCGTAATTGTTAAGATGCATTTGTTATACAGCGTTAACCGTGCTGTTTACATTCACTATTGTCAGGTACCAAAAGAAATTTTACATTTCATTGTAGAGAAAGGCTACATAGCAGTTGATGGAACAAGTCTGACCGTATGTGATGTCAATAGTAATGAAAGCTGGTTTACTCTCATGCTCATTCCTCATACGCAAGAAAAAGTGATATTAACTGAAAAGAAAAATGGTGATCTTGTTAATATCGAAGTTGATATGTTTGGTAAATATGCTTTCCGATTTTTGGAAGGCATTGAAGGGCGCTTACAAACACTTGAAAGGGCAATGCTTAGTAACAGGGAAATTGGCGAAAAGTGATATTTTTGAAATTAGCCACCTTTTTATGTTCGGTCATAAATGCATGTTATTTTAAACGAATCGTATTATTTTATAATGGTAAATCAGGTATCAAAAATTTATTGGATTGTATGAACTACTTTGAATTGGGAATGAATTTTTTGCGTGAATAAAACAACTGCAACAATATTTTCTTTAAACCCTGTGATTTCATGGAATAAATCCCTTTTAGTTCTTTATTGAAAATACACAAAATTGACCTCGAATTGTGCTTTGTGGTACTTAAGCAGTGCACTTCTGTTGCTGTTCTTTTTGTCAATTTATTTGTACGGTGTATTTATCTCGAGCATGCAATGAATTTCCGCGTTTGTATTAGGTAGGCAAGGGAAACGCATTAATTGATCGACACGAATTTAGTATTTCCCTCTATTTTTTAGTGGATTAGAGAGTAGTTAGAATCTGTAGAAAGTTGCTAATGCAAATTATCTGATAGGTAACTTTTTTGTATTGTTCCTAGCTATATTATGGTTTATATATGCACGTTTCGTGACGATAAAGCAATAAGGTTACAACTTTCAGATGCTTCAAATTCGTGTTTCTGCTGTAAAACTTTTCCAAGGAAAAATTAGTCTGCCTTTCGCTTTTCATCAGATTGATACAACAACGCACTATTAGCATATATTATACCTTTAGTTATACTGAGTATATTGATTAGAGAATAGTGAGTCGCTAAGGTTTAGTAAATTTTAATACTCAATGCTTAACATTGGGAAACAAGAAGTTTGCAGCACGTCTAGTAAAAATACTATTTGATACCTTTACATACAGCGCTCCCATAAAAATATATAGGCGCATAGTTTCAAAACAGAAGAAATGGCCTGTAAACGCGTAGCTCATTTCTGTCAGGGTATTGCCGGTATTCTTTGCACGGGAGCAGCATCAGGTCGACCCCATTTCATTTTATTGGGGGCATATATCATTACTGTGAATGCTTTCTTGGAGGCATATCCGCCAATTCCAAATAAAACTTGCGCATCTACATATTCATATTAAGTCAAGTTTTGAGGATTCAAAGAGAAAGTGCCAAACTATTCCATATCTCGAAAACATTAAAATATACCAGGAAAATTAACTTTTTTCATATGCCTAACCTCTGCCAGCTCTAGCAAAACACTCTCGTTTACACTTTGGGAGGCAGATGATTTTCTCTGTTCTAGAGAGCTGTGAAGTTCATTTATTTCTTTTTTGAGACCGTTAATCACTTGTTGCTGGTTTCCATGACCTGGATTTGACGATTTTTTTATGTCCTGTGGAAAAGAGTCATTTTATATTATTTGGCATTTTGCTAATGCAGTAGAATGCGTAGCTACGTCACAAACGAATTCAAATACCCACGTGGTATTCAATCTATAAAATGATGAAATAAACGTGAATTAATTCATTTTTTGGATAATAATGAACTGGTTCAACCTTTAGTTGTGCTCGTAGCTCTTCATTTTCTTCTTCTAAAGCGGCTATTTTATCTATAGCATCCTCCAAGCTGAGTTGAAGCTGAATAAATGAATTGGTACTATATTTCTTTCTTTTATCGTAACTAAACTTGGTGCTCGTACCAGAGCAGACTTAGCTCATGATTACTTTACACTTTGTAATGAATGCACGCATTTTTTCTTTGAAGCTACCTTGTCCACGGAATCGTTAATTTTAACGGTTTTTTTCCTCAGGACTGCTCTAGATTCGGTTACTGTCGTAGTTCCTCTCTTTAGTTTTGATGGAATGATTTGAGTTCGCTTAGCATCAGAAACAACTGAAGAAGTAACGTATAAACATTTTTGTCAGAACTACCCAATAAAGAAATTGAGAAAGCACTGTAGCCTCCAGTCCTAGCGCGCAAGCGGCTCTCGTAATCATAGGCTAACCTTCGAGGTGTGGCAACCGCTTGATTTCCGTCACATCTTCGCCTGCAAGCCATTCCTCCGTTTCCTACATTTTTATATTATATATTGCGCTTACTAGGTTGGTGAAAAATCACAGAATTGGCAAGGTAAACAAGGGTTAAAAACATGCAAATGTTGAGTCCACTAACCAAACTTGGTTCAAGCACTGGAATTGGAGGGAACAGGTCTTCCTGGAAAACTGAAACATTTTTCCGCGGAATAACGAATGAAATAGGGATAATACTTTTCCCATTTTCACATTTTAGCATTCGTCCAATTTCACAGCGGGAAGTATCACAAGAGCTGCATAAAGAAAGCATATGACAATGTCTTACTGCCTCATTGATCCTACAGCAAGAATCTCAGCTTACTTAAAAATAAATGTACGGCTTTCAAGTAATTTTCATTTAATAAATTAACTTACAAGTCATTGATAAAACAAAAAAAAGAGGCCTTTGAGTACTTGTATATAAATGTAACACCATTTATCGTAATTATGTAATGACCTAAGTGATTGTAGCTAATCACGCATATAAATTTTTTATGCAATTTAGAGAATTGTCTCCAGCAAATCGAATAGCTTAACAAACAACCAATTGAATAGACAAAGTTTTTCTTACACTTTGGTAGCAAAAGTAAAACTTTTTATTGGAACGTTCGATTTGTATTCTCCTGTCTTATTTAAAGCTCCTTGGTAAAATTGAAAGCATCGGGTATTACCATCACCCTGGTTGCAAAAGATATCACAAATGATTTGATTCAAGTTATTTTAATCACACCCTCACGTAATATCTGTTAATCTGCTTTAGTTAGTCGTCTACGCACCTTTCCAGCAAGATAGACGGATCCTGTGCACTCATCGTAAACAGGGTATAATGGCTGAGAAGCTCGATCCAATTCAAGTGTGAGAGTACTGTATGCAATGCAATATTCACAGCTATCTATGTGAATTCTGAGTGCACTCAAGCTCTCAATGGCTTTCGTTACTCACTGAATTGTTGAAGTTTTGTATACATTCTACTATAAATAGACTAACGGTTGGTTCATCTGCCTCGTATCCCAAACTTTTGCTTCGCGGAATTGATTTTTAGAAAAGCCAGTTGTTAGAATATGATCGAGGCAGCCTGCATAACCGTCTAACCATGTCAATTTGATTGCTTTAGAACCTTCATGGCAAGGTACACTAATTCCAGGAGTACTCGTTCTTGGATCAAATGCCAGTAGCTGTTTCCCTTTTGTTACTACGCCCAAAAGGTTTCTGTAGAAAGAACAAAGTAATCACATTCAGGAGTTTATGCGAGTAGTGAATCAATGCTGAGTAGCGAATCAATGCTATGAAATCATGAAGTTACCCGTTCTGGTTCCATTGCATAGCTGTTGCTACATCATCCAACTTTATATTCTCAACTGGTGAACGTTGATTTGTATCCCTATATAACAAAAGGAATTGTTTAAATTTTGTTCAACAGTTGTAAAATTGACAAATTCAAGCTCAGTAATGTTATATGTTGACATGGTGTCCATTATAAAATTTGCCCTCGCATTTTTTGAGTTCCTCACCAAAGTTTTACTGTTGCATCAAATGAACCTGTGGCTAAAACAAAATCTACAATGGGATTCCAGCCTACAAAAAGCACTTTTTTGACATGACTGCTCAATATCGCAATAGAATCTTTTAGTTCGGGAGACTCATCTAATTCGGGAGGAATGTCCCACACTCTCACTGTCGTGTCTGGGATTCAAAGATATAGCAGGATATCATACAATTATTTGTGATAGAAATAAGCAATAAGTTTAGTATCTAGTTCACTTTCAAAGGAACCCAATTTGTAACACATAACCAAAGTATAAGCGTCATGTTTACTACGCGAAGCAATCTTTACATATACCATCGGATGCTGTCGCCACCATCGACGCATAGAATGGACTGAAAGCAACATCTTGAATTGAGCTGGTATGGCCTGTGCAATGTCGAACGTATTATTTTTCAATGTTTGCACAAGCATTTATCAATTCCCGAAAGTACTTGTATTAATTGCACTAAGCAACAAGAAAGTTACTTGCCTTTAAGCTTCAAAACTGTGGGATTACGGACACAATCCTTAATATGCATTACCCCTAAAATTCCTCCACCACCGGCCTCCCAAGGTGCCTGAAAATCACGTCACAAAAAGGCAACGTGGCAAACCATTCTTGTTTGTGAGAGAGCTCTAAAATGCTATTTATGCTTGCTAGGAAAGGCTTCTCGTTTTATTTATGTAAACATTAATTTTAGCTGAGCATATAAAGATGTGATTAATTCACTGTGCGCTACTCAGGTCTTACTGCCAAAAAATCACTACTGGCAGCCATCGCGGTAGTCTCCGTGGCTTTCGTGGATAGTCTGAGGTCCGAATAAGCTTGCTTCCACGGCTCATCTGTATTTGAAGCGCATGCAACATTTAGTTATTCAAAATAATTTTCGAATTATACAGTACTTATGGTAGAAGCTATAACTATCCTTCTCAAAAAAGTGTCCCTAATGAATGTAAAAGTGACATAGATTGCTCAAATGAATAACAAGATACAAAACTACCATGTCGAGCTCTGCTACAATACCTTAGCAAATTTTTCAGCGAACTAAAGTGGAGTGCAGTACGCCTCAACTTATGGACAAATTCATTGGCCTACTTATTCTGAAGGGGGCTAATTAGCTTATCACGCAACCAGATTTATTCCAAAATACACTCTTTGCTAGTTTTTTGAACTTACTGTAAAGATTTTTTATAACCAGTGACATGCTGCAATCTTCTATCTGATTGAATTGACTCCCAAAACTACAATTTTTAATCTATTTTGGGATTAAGACTGACATATTCTAAGTCTTGATTTTTTTGAAAATGGATAAGAGTTGCGCTTACGATAGCTTTCAACTCCAGAAAAGCAAAATATACCAGAAATACTGACGACTTATTTTAATTATAGGCTACTCCCCAGTTGATTGCAAAGATCCTCCTAAAGAGAATACAATTTTATATAGTGCTGTGATTCGCAATATTGCCACATTTATCCAAAAAGACTTGTTTGGAGCAATCCCTAAAATTTACATAGTAGCGTAGTAGCCCATATTCGCGCACACGCAATTCAACCAAATGCTCAAACAAGCAAGTGCTTTCGTTGCTAAACTGGGTAGTAAGCATAGCAGCACGAGGATAAAGTGCTAGCTACTGTCAAGCCCGGCACCTTCCAAGTTTACAACGGGCATATAAGTACTGTCAAAAATTAGAGGAAAAAGAAGAAATTTTTTGCAAACGCTAATTTTCTGTTCAATGAATGCTTAGAAAGAAAGGATAAACGAGACTTTGGAGTGTATTCCTTTATGGTCTCACGAGTTAAAAACTCTACTATCACCGCAGCAATCGCAAAGCAAGGTTGATGTGGAAAAGAAATGTTAATGTAATTCTTACTGCAAAATGGATACTGCACTGAAAAATTAAAAGTTAAATGGGTCGTGAATCGAATCAAAAAAAAGTTTATAAAGCCACATAGATACAACGAGTGGAACTATGAACAATAGGTGCTTCGCTGTGTCGTACTACCCCTTTATCATTTAATAAAGTGACCGTCATAAAATGGAGCAATATTAAGGAATTTTTCCTGATAAATTTGCTTCTTTTTATATAATAAACATAGTGTTTTTTTTCATTCTCAGATGTAATACTCATGTTAATTAATATGGTTCTGCAATGCGTCAAAGTTTCTTTGGCTTTTCCTCGTTATGCACTTTATTTCGGGATGCTCTTTAATCCTTTCACTGCTTTGTTATAGTAAAGCACGTTTACGGAGACCTGCAAAAATGGTTTTATGATAGTTACATAAACGGTATTTCGAAGCAAAAAATCTCCTGGACGTTACAAAGAAAGTGAGTTTACAAATACATGGGATATATGTTTTATATTGGTTACAATATTCCCTTTTCTCCTATGCCGAGAATAATTTTAAAAATACTCGAACACTGCTACTTTTTCGTAACAAATGTTTTTGTATAGTATTACTTACTCATTTTGGCGGGATGGAATGATAATTTTTTATTTTTTGCTTGCCTATCGAAGAATGCTGAAGATAGTTTTTAGCGACCACGCAGTAATGAGCTTCGCATTGGGATTGGCCTATCAATCAAATTTTTTTACGCATAGGATAGCATACTTATTTGTTTATATTATTATTTCCAAGTATTTTTTTATTTTTATGATACCGACCGTACAACACCAATTAAAAATATAATTGGGATTGGAAGAGAAATTTAAAAAATACCACAGCGGAATTTTTCATAGATTAGATATTATTAATGCTATGAGCAACGAAACATTTGCACATAATATTCAATAGACACCCAAAAGAGGGAAGCACTGGTGTGTATACATTGGCCTGCTAATAGAAACGATAATATTCAATATTGTAATTACTTTAAAATTAATTGCCTTTCTGCCTCAATGCCATTTTATTGTGAAACATATTTATATGATGAATTATTCCTCGGGAATCCCTGATAACTCATAGTAAAGCCCTCATGCTCTCTTTCATAGTTTGTATAATAATCTACTTATATGTATGGGATACTGCATATGGTCTGTTCCTTAAAACGTGTAAAAAATCATACTAATTAAGTATACGTCATTCTGTGATGAATATGTTGCAAATTGGTATAGACGAATTGTGATTCGTGCATATGATATTGCAGTTTGCTCGTCAAGTTACGTAAACATTGTATAATATTGACAGTAAGCTCCTAAGCTCAATAGAAGTCACATTAGATCAGACTAAAGAAATATTTACTCCTCGAGGCTTAAATTCGCTTAAAAATGGTTTAATTTTTGGTGATAACTTCTTTTCATCCCCGCATTTAATTGTCTTACCTTGTTTCACAATTTTTTCAAAAACTTTTTCAGTTTAGAAATTATATAGATGCCCCGCCCCCGTCAGTCAATTTTGCTTAAGTTTCAAACAAAAACATAACAAATCTTTCCCGAATTATCTCATCACTAGGATAGTTACTGTCACGAGTAAGTGGGTGGCAAAACGAATTATATATTCAATGGAAGTGAGAATATTCGATTCTTGTTTTGTGGCGTAATCTGTATGCGCAGCTTCGTTTGTGGAACCATACTAGAATGAATTACCAAAGAATGTTCGGATATGAATTTGGAGAAAAGTCATTCCCCTTTTTATTGAGTTTTAACTTTCAATCAACTACTAATTAAAAACTCGATTGCATTCTTCGCTAAATCTATTCCAGTTATACAATGGTTCATATTCCTCTTCTATATACTATTATATCGTTTTATTTTTCAGTCGCCCTTTCGCACGAAATTGTTGTACAACGCAATATTAATTAGCTTTCATTCTATTCAACAAGCACAGGAAAAGTGGTGAACAAAACAACTCTTTGATCGAACAGTTACAAATGGCTTAAAGCATTAGTTTCCTTGAGAAAGCAAACATCTAATGCTAATTTTTCTGGCTTTTGAAAACACGTTCTCGCTGAGGTATATCTATATTGAGAGCTTAATTGCGTTTTCCTTTTTGGACTGGTTGCTTTGTTTCTATAAAACAACGCGCATATTTTCCATCTCCCTAATTGCCACTAGACGATACCAGAGGTTTGCTACTAGTAGATCGTTTGCCTTAAAATATAACACTCATTAAATGCTATCAATCCCGACGTTACATCGCTCTCAAAGAAATACTAGAAACAGTACTTTGTTTACAATCTCTATCCGCACAAAGAATGCCATGTAACATTTTTTCAAGGTAATGCTTAGCATTCATTTCTTTCGTTCCATTGTGTCGCTCTTCATAGCACTTGTGTTTGCGGCATACCATACATGCCCCACTTCACAGCTGTATATGCTCAATTTATATGTTGTTGAATCGAAGGGATGCTGCAGCACAAAATATTTTATGCAGAAAAAAAAGGTTTAATTAGCATGGGGTTATCCACTCCACGGCTGCATGGATGAATTTCATTGCTTTCTTCCGCTTGAATCCCTATATTGAGGATATTCTGTATAGCAACAGACTAAGTATCCTGGGTACTTTCTGCTTGTGGAATAAAACGTTGAAATTCTGTTTGCCATCATCCCAACTGTAGCATGTTAGCGTCGTTGCACTCCAAAATGCCGCTTGTCAGTCTTTTTTGTCTTGTTGGCAGACTGCGAGAGTGATCACCTCCTCGATCGTTTTGACTAGGGTGATATAAAAATTTCTCTATTTTGAGGTGTTTGCACGTTAGTTTACTTCGCATAGACGTCAAATTTATAGTATAGACGTCAAATGTTAAAGTTGATTGGTTCTCCAAACTTCATGTTGGCTCATCCTTCCCATTGGTAATAGAGTTTTTGTGCATACCGTCGCATTCTCCCTAGACAAAAGTATCGGTTGTAAACTTTCAGTACGCCCGAAACCTTATGATTGATTATATCCGCAGGATGTTGCTGAGAGGGGACTATTTTGGAAAAAGGGTTAAATCTTGTTGGTGTTTTTGTTTTGCCGTGTAAAAATTGCACATTTTTCAATATCCAACCGCTTATATCTTCCCTCCTTTTTTTAATTGAGGTAATCCATTAGTATTTTGTGCATGCAATAGTTCTTCCCCTATCTCACACCTTTAGTACTCTATGTCTACTAACTTCCACTGTATAACTTTATGGATGAAGCAGGGCTTTCTTGTACCTCTGTATCTACACTTGATACTCATACATGAATGTGCCTTAGGATGCAGTCGTAAAGATGAAAATAGTATTTCTTGTGGAGATGATTTCCTTCTTTTTATGAAATAGAATGGGCTTACTGTGATACAAAATTACACCGCACTATCCTTGCAATGCCCTCCTTTTTATTCGAATACAGTGTATTTGTAGTGAATAGGTAGCTGATTTTGTGCCTTGATTTTAGTACCCACAGAGATAACGCAGAAGAACGTGTAAGCTATGACGCAAGCTTTTTTTTTTGTTTACATGAGAGGATTTATAATTCATGGACGGCAAGATTTCTTTAAAAGTACGGGGAAAGCACCACTTTCTCTTCATTTTGTTTAGAGTACATTTACATGCGTCTAGAGTCATTGTGGTAATACTTTGAGATGTATAGGGCATGATTGCTTTGCAGGGATTCTTTTTATAGTGATTCTTTGCAATCACTGTTTACCGTGTGCATCGATAAGGTGATTCACGGAGATTGCCAGCAGACTCGGTGCTGGTACTAAGAGGGTATCGTGTGCAGATAGATTTCTCTATGATCAGGTAGCACAGAGGATCGAAATGATATCTATAGATAGAACTTTTGCCATTTTTATTTGGAGTAGGGCGGCGCTTTCACGTTTACTGTGGAGCGTAGAGTAAAGAGAAAATTTCTCAAGCGCATACAGAGAGAATTTAGGGGGGATGCAGGCAATGGGAATCTTACAAGCATGTTGCCCTACAGTATTTACACCGAGAGTAAGCTAAAAGAAACATCCTGGCTATACCTCAGGCCACTCAGTATACACGTTTCATATCAAAGCCCTCCGCCTCTATTTCTGCATAGATGCAAGACGATTCAATCCCTATAAAAACGAGGGAATTTTAGTTTATAGAGTGACCCAAAGTGCATTCTCTCAAATAGACATACATCTCTCCACCCTTTCTATAATTTCACACAGGGTGTATATACGCTACCTATCTTCCCCTTTTGAAGGATAGTTTCTGTCATATTGCCATGCCATGGCGGAATCTTCTCAGAATCCTTGCACCTCCTCAGAGGGTACATCTTTTTCTTGCCTTATCGATGCTCTTTGTTTTTTTTTTGTTATACTAAAAATTTCCTGTAGCCTACCTGCTTACATGAGCGTCTCTACTTTTTCTACAAAGGGGAGGGCAGAGATGCCCATTTTATTCTCTCCACATGTAGAGAAGCATTTTTGAGAGAGGAAATACCGCCTGGCCTCTCTACAGATATATTTTTCTTGGGATTACGTGGGAAGAGAGTCCTACTGGGTAGAGGAGCTCAGATTAGGGCAGGTAGTTCATTTTAATCTCCTCCTTCCATAGCGTTGTTTTTTTTCTATTCAGTCATCTCTACTGTAGATTTCTCTCCAAACAATTTTATTTTCTGCGACAGAGAAAGAACGAAAAATTGATTATTTTTACTCTTAACTACAATGAATTGCTATTGAATATGTAATTTATTTCCTTCTCTTTTCTTCTTGTCTTCACTTTTGCATATATTCTGTACTCTTTGGGTGTGTGGATTTCACATTTTTATCTATTTCAAGTTGAATGTGTAGTGTATGCATTTTTTATTCAGAAACAAAAATGCCAGAGATCTCCATGGATTCCTCTATTTCAACGATGGCTGACCTTCCTGCCTCTGTCTCTCCTACTGCTGGCTCCACTCCTTCCTCCTCTGAGAAGAAACGCTTGAAAGGTATGGAATAGACAGTAATCTCTCTTTGTTTTGAAGGAGAAAGGAAGCTTTACAGGCATTCCAGGAGAAGGGATGAAAGGGATGTCTTTCTTTGCATCTTTTGAACAAAAAATTATAGTTTGCCCCTTCTTTGTTTCCTACGAATAGTTTTATGCAGTGATTTATTTGTTACTTTTATGTGACTCTCTCTGCTCTCTTAATATTTATCTTCTATTCTTCTCAACGTCGCTACTTTTCATTTCTCTCTCTCCATTCGTTGCATTTCTTCATTCTCTCAACGTAACATCTTTCATTTCTCTCTCTCTTGAGGAATATTCAAATAAACTCTCAACTCTATTTTTTTTTCCTTTTTTCTTTTGTTTTTATAGTTTCACACGGTCGCCATGGTGTTTCTCGAGAGATTTTGAATCTTTTTGGTAATATTTCTTTTCCAGAATGGCAAAGTGGTACCATGCTTCGTAGTCGTACTCAGAAAGAGGGAACAATGCCTTCGAGTGGTAAGTTTTCCCCTTGGAAGAGGGGTGTACGTACAGCGGAACGTTCCTCTTTCATCACCTACTCTTTTCTTTTCAGTGTCTGGGGAGGCTGTAACTAGGTGAAGAGAGGTTTTTTGTTTAGAGTGTATGGATAGACTTCTTTTTTCATACGAGAACCCTTTTACTGGAATTTATTTCTTCTGTGATGAAAATAGGATTCTACTCTTTTGTCTGTACGAATAGAAAGACGTGTTTTATCTCCGTTTTATGGCTGGAAATGGGTATTTTTTCTTCTTTTTCTATATGGAAGGGCCTCTCCTTTCTACATAAACTTTCGTGCCTTCTATACACTCTTGTGTACGTACACACTGTCTGAATCTGTTTTATCAGGTACTTCTGAGGCTGCCGCCTCTTTTAAGCCCTCCCCCTCTGGGCAGATATCTAAAGTTTCTAAACGTCCTCCAAAAAATGGAAGATCCTCTCATTCCTCTCTATCTCAAATTCGGAAACACCCCCTCTCTTCCCAAACAGAAGAGGCTACGAGAAGGAGTTCCCTGGCTGCTTCTCCTCTCTCTTCTCCCTCTTCCTCCTCTTCCCAACCTGCCCCTGCCGTCTCTTCACAGTTTTCTCCTCTCGTCCCCTCCTCCCCCCCATCCCCTCTCTTCTCTGCGCCTGTTTCTTCGATTCCCATTTCTCTTGTCTCTGCAGATTTAAGTGAGAGAGATGCAGTGGATGGCCTTCCTGAACCTTTTCCTGTCATTTCTCCCTCTGCTGCAACGTTGCATGTGGTGAATACGTCTCCTACTCATTTTACAAAGGGAGAAACATCTGCTACCAGACTTTCTTCACGCTCAGATATCTTTTTTATGGATGATTTTAAGAAAGAATCACCCAGGTCTGATTCTTTTATGATGGAAGAAGAAGATAAACAAGATTCCTCTGAAACTCTTTGTTTCCCTCAAATTTTCTCTCCTGTGGTATCTCCTTCACTATTTCCTTCCTCAGATATCCCCTCACGCTCATCTTCTCCCCTTCCTTCCTCAGATATCCCCTCATTCTCATCTCCCCCCCTTCCTTCCTCAGATATCCTCTCACGCTCATCTCCCCCCCTTCCTTCCTCAGATATCCCCCCCTTTGAAAGTTTTCCTCCCACTCGTCCTCCTCTCCCAGAGCCTTTGGCGCTGCAAACTCTTACCTTGCCTTCTTTATCCCCTACAGCCTCTTCTCTCCCACGTGAGTTAACGAGTTTGTTTATGGATATGGAATGGGAACCCTCTAGTAAACGACGGCGAGGGGGGGAGGCTTCCTCCCCTCTTTCTTCACATCTTCCCTCCACAAGTGGTAGCCATTCGATGGTTAAATCTTCAAGAAATATCAGCGCTGCCGGTGCATCTCGAGGGGGGCAGCCAAATCTGCGCTTAGCGATGGCGGATGGCAAATCTTTTGGAGGGTCTGCTGAGGCTGGTAAGGCCATGCAGGGTGTGTGTATGTACAGAGAGTGACATGTCGAGGCTGTGAACTTGGGAGAGAATTGAGAGCATAGAGAGGGAAATATAAGAGAGGTTTTAAAGGTATTGTAATTATTTGAAGGCATGCCAATGGAGAATGAAACAGAGGGAAGGTGTGGGTATAAAAAATGTTTCTAATATTTCGTTTCCACGTATTTTCGTTTTGTTAGGAAATGAAGATTCAGAAAGAAGTTTGGCTTATTTTTTTAAATTTTTGTTTATACTATTTCAATTCTTTTTATCAAGTTTTGCTTTGTCGTCGTGTCCTATTCTGGAAGTTTTAATCAAACTTTCTTTATCAGTTTTTTTATTTTTTTCTCATTGCATTTTATTTTTATCTTGTTCCTCTCTCCTTCTCTCTCTTTCATTTCTCTCCTACTTCCCTTATATCTCCCTCTCTCCTCATATATATATATCTCTCTCCCTCATATATATATATATATCTCCTCATATATATATATCTCTCTCCCTCATATATATATATCTCTCTCCCTCATATATATATATCTCCTCATATATATATATATCTATCTCTCTTTCTCACTCTCTCTCTACACGCACGCTGATTACATCTTCATTTCAAGAAAATCTCTCCATGTTTTTCTATCAAAATGTTAATATTTTTTCAAACATTTCCAGCCAAATCTTCAAAATTGAAGACCCACCGTTCTCCTACACAAGCAGAATTATATACATTGAAAGAGATGTTTTCCAACGTTGTGGGTAGACGGGGTATACTCATTCATGGAACTTCTGAAAGGAAATTTGTTGTATATTCACTCAGAAATGAATATTGCTTTCGTTTACTCTTTGATTCCAGTATTTCGGTATGCAAAAGGATGAAAAGAAAGAATATTTTGAAAAATGTGTAAATCTTTTTCATGGTCACCTTTTTTTAATCTACACAAAATGTGTTGGAATTTTTTGAGATTTTGATTTTGTATACATTTTATGGGTGAAGAAGAAGACAAGAGAGAAAACATTTATAAAAAATTTAGAGAAGAAATATTCTCTACAAAAAATGAATGGAATTTGTAACTTTTAATTTAATTTTAAAGTGTTGAGATGTTTTGAAATATAATTTTGTTTTTTTTATTCAGTTGAACACACCCTGTGGAACTCTTTTAACTGTGGAAGATTGGAATCTCTCAGTGGAGGCTCTCTCTTATTTTCCTGTAAGATAGGAGAGAAAATATTTTGTTGAGAATAGGATATCCTGTATTTCTTAAAATGCATTTTCATACGATATTTCTCTTTTAAAAAATTTATTTTCTTTCTTTTTACACTTCATTTCTCTCTCATTTCTCTCTCTCTACTCTCTCTCTCTACTCTCTCTCTCTACTCTCTCTCTACTCTCTCTCTACTCTCTCTACTCTCTCTCTACTCTCTCTCTCATTTCTCTCTCTCTACTCTCTCTCTCTACTCTCTCTCTACTCTCTCTCTCTCCTCTCCC
>JADAQX010000822.1:0-23166 GCA_015476325.1 Cardiosporidium cionae
GGGGAGAGGGAGGAAGAGGAGGGGGGGAGAGGAGGGGGGGAGAAAGAGAGAGAAGGGAGAGGAAGGGAGAGGTGGGGGAAGGGAGAGAGGAAGGGAGAGAGAGGGAGGGAGAGAGAAATAAAGAGAGAGAGAAATAAAGAGAGAGAGGGAGGGAAAGAGAAGGAGAGAGAAATAAATAGAGAGAGAGAGAGAGAGAAAGAAAGTTAAAGAGAGAGAGAAAGAAAGTTAAAGAGAGAGAAAAAGAAAGTTAAAAAGAGAGAGAATTAAAGAAAGAGAAAATTGAAGAAAGAGATCAAAAAAACGAGAAAAAAGCGAAAGAACAAAGAAAATTAGAGAAAAAAAAGAGAGAAGAGTAAAAGAGACAAAATAAAAAAAAGAAAAATATATTGGAGAAATTCCCATAAAAACAAAACTCAACAAAACAGCATCAATCTAAATAGTTTTTTTATTATAAAATATATTTAAAACAAAGAAATTCACACACAAATAACACAGAAAATTAAAAGTAGAAATATTTTTATAACAATGTGTATGTACTTATCAAAGAGACGAATTCGACCCATCATCAAAGCAGCAAAATCTTCTTTGTTTGATCTATATTTTTATTATAAAAAAATATAAAACAAAAAATAAATAAAATAAAAACTTTCTCCTAAAGTCTATTTCAAATATTTTTTATTAATAAAAGAAAAAAATATATACAATTATTCCTCTATATAATATATATAAAATATACTCCATAAAAAAAATTTTTTTATTATTTTTTATCTCAACCTAGTATCCTCTTTTAAAAATAAGTTTAATATAAATTATTTTTTATCTATTATAAAAAATATTTTTTAATTTAAACATAGTTATACTTCCTCACCCCTCTATAAAAGATCGATCTCGTGATGTTCCTTCTCGAATATCAAATTCATCTCGAATTTCATCCTGATAAACATAAAATATATAAATATATATAAAGGAATAGTAGATTGGCTTATATACTAAAAGAGAATATCAAACTATAGTTTTAATAAAAGAATTTCAAATTCTTTCTATAAATACATTCAAACATCCATTACACATTTTTATAAAAGAAATATTTTCTTCTCTAACATCCAATATACACACACATAAAACACTCCTTCTCTCTCTTTTTTATTATAAATTTTTTTCACTCCTATCCTTATACCTGCAATATCTCTTCTAAAACATCTTCTAAAGTAATAATTCCAATATGTTCATAATATGGATCAAAATCGGTATCCGTGATAATATTTCTAACCACAGCTAAATGTGTTTCGCCTTTAAATAAAAAAATAGAAAAACTTCAACACTGATATGATGAAAACATTTTCTTTTAAAATTAAAAATATTGTTTTTATATCCAAAATAAAATATATTTTTTTCATTCTTTTTTTAATGCTCTAGATTAAATATAAAGTTTTGTTGTGATTTTTCTTTTTCTTCTTCTCTCATTTTCTTTCTCATTATCTCTTTCTCATTTTCTCTCCTTCTCTCTCTTTTTCTCTCTCTCTCTTTATTTTTCTCTCCTTCTCTCTCATTTTTTCTCTCTCTCATTTTCTCTCTCTCTCTCTCTCCAATTTTCTCTCCTTCTCTCTCATTTTCTCTCTCTCTAATTTTTTCTCTCTCTAATTTTTTCTCTCTCATTTTCTCTCTCTCTCTCATGTTTGTACATCAATTTCCAATTTCTTTATTTCCATTTTTTCAAAAAATGTTGTACTTCTATGTACGTACACACTCATCCTTCTTCCTTGTACTGTATGAGTGCTTTTTAAAAAAATAAAAAATATTTTTACCATTTCTAAATGCAAATTTTCTCCTTCATTATTCAAAATGCTCATGAAATACCCATTTTTTTTTCTTTCAAATAAAGTTTCATTAAATTTTTATAAAATAATTTTCTTTTGTCAAATACATACCCTTCTTAAAATCACTTAAAAGAGAGAGAAGACGAGTGTCACTGTCCACAGCATAAATTTGACGGCCAAAAACAGCCAAAATATTTCGAATTGGAACTTCTGTTGAAGGATCCACCAAAACTAAATCTTTTACAAATAGTAATCCTACAATACATTGAGATTTTGTTTTATCAAATACAGGTACACGGCTATAACCTTCCTTTAAAATAGTAGCAGCTGTAGAAAAGTTAAAAATTCCATCAATATCCAATCTATAAAAGAGAAAATAGACGAAAAAGAGACAAATATACTCTGAAGTAAATGTACATATAAAGAGAATACAAAGAAATGTAATAAAGTTTATAATAATGTTAATAAATGCTCCCATTAAAAAGAGGTTTCTTCGTATAGGGAGAGAGAGGATGGGGGGAGAGAGGGGGAGGGAGAGAGGATGGGGAGGGAGAGAGGGAGGGGAGGGAGAGAGGGTTGAAAAGAGAGGGTAGGGTAGAGAGATTGAGAGAGGGTGGGAAAGAGAGGATGGGGTAGAGAGAGAGTGGGGAGGGAGAGGGTGGGGTAGAGATACGAGAAATCAAGAGAAGTAAAGAGAGAGTAGAAAAAGAGAAATATGTTGTAAAGTGAATACATCCGATAAAATAAAAACTAGACGAGAATTTGAGTAAACACGAAGTCTATATAAATTTGAATTAAAAAAACATTCCAATAAAAAAAAAAGTATGGGCTTACCCATAGATTCTATCAATGGGTGTCATTACATCCCTTGTTTTGAGTAGTGAAAAATTTAATCCGCCTTTCAAAATTTGTGCTTCATCTCTCGTTAAAACATGTCCATCTTTATCATGAATATCCATCAAAGCTTTTAGTTGTTTTTTACTGTAAAATGTTCCCAAATCTTCTCCTGAAGAATTATAATAATTTTTTGTAAAGATTTCACCTTTTGAAAAATGAATAATAGACTAAGATCAAGAGAAGAATACAAAAAGTGTAGAAAAAAGAGAAAAAGGAAATGCGCTAAAAAAGCATGAGATGAAATTCAATTATATTTTAAAAGTCAACAACAAGAAACGATTAACAAAGTAGAAAAAAAAAGAGTTGCAAAACAGTAAAACCACAAAGAAATAAAACGACAGCAATCAAAAATAGGAAGCATCCCCTAAATCTATAATAAAATATCTCATAACTTCTTAAATATAACCAAAACATTAAAATGCGCACTCTTTTTACCTATGCAATGTTATACATAGATCACAAATGAATAATTTCTTTTATGATCTAAAAAACACTATAAAAGTTCAATACTTTGGTAGGAAAATCCTATTTCTCATGATTTTTGTATGTCATTCCATTTTCCTTATATGTAAAATAACTAAAAATATATCCTTTATACTACAGCAACAAAAAGGTATAGCTTTTCGGCTTCTTTTTCTATTGAAGAAATTTATAGGCGTTTCCATTGAAGGGTATTTTTTTTAAAAACTTTTTTTTCTTACTATTTTGAATAGTTTGTTTTCGTTCGCTTTGCAAGAAAGAAACAAACCCAACACTCTCTTTAAATTTGAAGTTAACAAACTTGCTTACCCAGTACATAATTTAAGAGCATGGCCATTGGTTTAACCACAGGATATAATCCCCATTCTAGTACTACCAAGAGAGGGTAGAAAAACCCTCCAATAACCAATCCATAGCGCGTGCAAATTGCTTGTGGGATAATTTCACCAAAAATAGTAATCACCACCGTTGAAATGAGAAAGCCTACCAGACTGTAAACAGTTTAAAAATCACCACGCACTAGAAAAACAACGATACAATGAGAACGATAAAATCAGCAAAACATTCTTGAAACAATACAAAAATAGAATACAAGTTTATGTCCCCTACTCTAAATATGCTTTTCACACAGATATAGATGTTCTTACCGGGTAGTAAGTTCTCCTAAGAGGATAGAAAAAGCAGAATTTACTGCAACATTTCCCACCAGCAAAGTAACAAGTAAATAATTGCTGTCCGTCCTAATTTTGAGAATACGTTTAGCCAAAGCAGCTTGTTTTTCTTCTTCAGCAGATTGGTTAGATTGATGCGTTATCAGCTTTAGTTGAACAAGATCAAGAGAAAGAAGTCCAAGAGTCAACCCAGAAAAAATTGCACTGCCAAAGGCACATAAAATGACAATAGGTACAGTTATCGAAACAGACCACGCCATTGCAAAACCTTCGAGGAAGCTTACAAAGAAGTCTTTTTTCAAAGACGGAATGTGATGTTTACGCTCCGCCTTTGATTCAAAAGATATTAAATTTACAATAACACAAAGTGGTACCTATGAAATGCTCCATACAAAATGCAACACCGGAATGCATGCATATGTATACTAACAAAAAGCACGATGGCATATTTCAGTAAAAGAAGAGAAGTGATGTATGTATGCTAAGAAATTGCACATCGTTCTCGCCTATCCCTACAAAGAAAAACTACAGGAAAAACCCAAGCCATTTATAAGGCAGATGCAAATGAAAAACGATTACCAAAAAATTATAGGCTGAATATTTTACAATGCTATTCTGATGTCTAAAAAACGGTTTGAAAATTCTATAAAAGTTTCTAGAATCACATACTTACTGCATCCATATAGGTAGGTCGTAAGCTACAGCTAGAGGAACGACCCTCTTAAAAAAATTAGGAAATAATTATTGATCGATACAAAAGTGAAACTTAGCGGCATTCTCGGAAAACCGACCGAGGGTTTGCAGCACTTATGCTCAAATTGCAATACAACCTTACCCTACCACTCGTGCTCTCACCTTGCGAAGTTGAATTCACAGCAGGAAATGAATGATTGCTTGTCTCTCTTCGCTTTCAACAGATTTAATATGTAGTATATCATAAAAAATTTGAAAAGAGTGTCTGGAATTGAATAAAAGTAGAAAACATGTATGAACTTTGGATTTTGGTGCTAAATTTCAATTGCCTACAAAGCAAAACAAGAATGGGATGAGTAAAACTGTTTTGCTTCCACCTTTTTTTGAAACTAATTCAAAAACGAAGCTCTAGCAGAAAGCTATTGCTCTACTAATTTGCAAAATCAACTCCAACAGAGGTTTTCACATGCATATTTCTCAAAAATCTGTTTAAAAAATTCTATATATATACCTAGTTTGGAATCAATTCGCAGATTCCTTATGTTGACAGAAAAGCATTCCGATGTCATGATGCAATGCACTTCGTAATAATAACATTAGCCTTTGGTTACAGGAAGATAATAGATCACTTATTATTCCACGGTCACTTAGGAACTCATTATTTACTCTTTACTCTTTATCAATGATGCAAGTTGAATCAGGCCAGATTCCTAAGTACGAGATCACTCTCCTAATTTCTCTATAGTACAGGCTTAAATATATTGTTCACCTGAAAAATGATAGGACAAACGCAGAATAAACTGCCCTAGCATATTTTTGCTTTTATTGGTTTATTCTTAATCCTATGGCAGTATTTTCTGTGGAAAATTAAAAGAATTCTGCACAATGCAACTCAATTTAGGGAAAGAGTTCTGCACTTTACTGACAGTTATAGCAAAAAAGGAATTATTTAATATGACAGTAAGAGATAGAGTATCTAAAAGTGTAGAAATATTGAATGAGAATATCATATATCTTACAAAGCAATACAAGCTACTGGGAGACAATTCAAAAGAGACGGAAAGTATAAAATGATACATATATTTTCCTGTAAACTCACAAACAAAATGTAGTTTTGTTTGAATGAAAATAACTCGAACAAACGCTGAATAATATTATAAAACAACGAAAACTTTGTGCACTCTATTTTCCCAGTTGAATTGATGATTGTACTTGGTTATATCACAACTCTATAAATGTGTTTTGTTTCTATTTGCCCAAAGTGCAGCCTGTGCAAAGGTTTGGCATATCATGATTCAATGCAGTAAGCATTAAAATATTTGAATTTCAACTGTAGTCATTTCCAGTTTTTGTATATTTGTTGCAGAACTTTCAAGTTGCCTTCGAAATAATTGATGCAATATATCTCCCCTTGGGCCAAATGAAACCTTGAAGCTGCTACAATTTAAATGGTTGTGTAGCAAGAAATTTCACAATTAGTTTCCACTTTTTTCTGCATTGACAAGAGCATTCATAGCACAATTGCTGCACGAGTATAACAGGATCCATATCCTTCAATTCGCATTTCTATCTGTGCTTATGGCGATTTCTCTGCATTCAACAAAATAGATTCTTGCTGTTTTTTTCACTTACAGAAATTGCGAACATGCTGAAAGTATTAGTATGTGCATATTGAAAGTGGACATTTTGAGTAATGCTTTGCAAGTCAATACAGTAGTGTATTAACAGTAACTGTGACTTAAATATTCCGCCTAAATATGTTACACACTAAGCATGATAGGAAAGAAAAAAAGATCCCGTTTTTGCGTAAAAGTATTACTATTCATTGTTTCACCAAAAGATCTTGAGCGATGTAGAAAAACTTTCAAGGTTATTGCAGCAAAGTAAATTTGCTTATTTTGGATAAAGGATGAATAGAATGCTTTTAAATATATTTCTTGAAATAGTAGGAGCTACCAAAAAATATGAGGCATGAGGCATGTGGTGCATTTAATCAGAGTAACAAGAATCAATGTTAATATAAATTTTACAACGTATGTAATCTCTTGAAGCAACATGTGTACCACAAGCTTTTAAAGTATTTACGAATTGGGAAAATTGGAACAGTATAATAAAGAGTGATTAAACGCAACCCATTAGTTAGAGCAACCACTTTCATACGTTTCTATGAATCCTTGAAAGCTAGGCAATTATTATCAGCGTTTTGTCAAAGTAATAAGCGGTACTATCAATTTTATAGAAATGAATTTTTTATTAAGTACTTCTTCATCGCTTTATAAATGTGTGATTCGTTTCAAAAACGATATCGCTTTTTTATTTTATCATTATACCGAAATAGCTAATATGTAAGCATTCAAGTTTTGGGGTGTATATTTTATTTAGATCCAATACTAAAACTACCATTTGTGGCAATAAGGTATAGGGAGATTATTCAAAACAAGGCTCTCGTTTTGTAGAGATATATGTAGAAAAACAAACAATTTTGATACTATTCGAGCAGCATGAATTTTGTAAAACCAATTCATCTAATACTGTTAATTTCTTTTAATCAAAAGACTGCAACGCAGAAATGTCCTTCTTTTGCATCGTATAGCATTCTAGTATTTTTATATAATTTTTTTGAGCATATTTATTTGCTAAATACAACGTAATATTGAAGGATTCTTTATATAAAATGAGGTAAATCGTGTCCAAAAGCTTTTTATTTATGGTATAGCTATATTTTTTATGTAATTTATCCTCCGTTGCAAGTATGGACGGATACTCTACCCTTTCAACAAAATGTAGAAACATTGTCTACGGAAATGAGAAAAAACAAAAACAAATTTGAAGTATCACTGCATGAAATGCGACGCAGTTAGTATTTTAATCCGTTACTTGTTCGTATTCCATGAAGAAATAGTGACAAAAATTTCTCCAATAAACGAAACTAATCTGAAAAATATAGTTAAAACTAGTTTCAACAAATTGTTAGTGCTAAATTCTTTCATTCTTGATAAAAATTGTTAATTTGTTGATTTAAATAGTAAGCAACTATTAAAGTAAGTTGAAAAATATAATTAAGTTTATTCAACAATCTATTTTCAACGCAGCATTTGGGTTATTTATTTTCAAGAAACTTGGACGTGAAACGCATTTCAGGTTACCAAAACCATTATTAACACCGGGGGATTTTCATGTCGCATTAGAAATGATGATATAGTCACATGGAGAAGCAGGAGTTGTAAAGTTGTTTACTTGTTATAGGAGTTGTGACTGAAGGTAGAAAAATATAGTAGAGACAAAGACAGCAAAATACTTTAAGTAGTACATTCAGCAAGTTTACTCTCACACACACGATACCCTTTGACCAAAACGAAGATTTATCAGGAGATAAATCGTACCTAATTTCTATTCTTTCTCAAATGATCGTTTTGACTAGACAAAAGGTAATTTTGAGAAGGGCTCCATCCGGTAGTTCGTAAATCTGTGGTCTTCAGTACATTATTGAAGTAAATATACTGCAGTTGAGGTACTTACAGTAAACAAAGTGGAATTTATCATATAAAAAAGTGCATGTGATAGATCAGATCATGTAATAATTCAAAAAAAAAGACAATCGTTATTTCTGCTACATTACTAACATGTAAGAACACAAGGAATGTTACACATTGACCGCTTCACAAAGAACAGTGAAATATCCATGTAGTAAACATTTGAATTGCATTTTATGTACACGCATTTTCCGTTGAAATTGATTTTTCTTTGTTGCAAAGAACCGAATGTTTCCTTCATAAAAGCATTGTATGTAGAAAAGTGAAATAGCTTGCAGTTGATAATTTGGTTGAAGAATTTGATGAACAAAGTCATCTATTCTGTGTGGAAAACCTTTCTTAGCACGTTAAATACATTTTGAGTCTGAATAAAACGTAGTTTCTACCCACAAAATTTAAATGGATCCTGCATTACGTGTTCTGTTATTAGCTGAAGCGACTACCTTGGTTATGTTAAAATAGAATGCACTTTACTTTACTTGCATAGTGGTATTCCCGTATTAAAGTATTTTACATTTGTAAATGATTACTGTAATTATTGTGTATTTGATTCTCGATTTGACAACAAGATTATGCGCTATTCTTTTTCACGGTCAGTAGAGTGATGGGAAAAGAGTTTCATTTTATTTAATTACAATTCAATGCTGGTATTTCGCCTAACCAAAGAGTCCTCAAAACGTTTTAATTATTTACATTTAAATAACAAGAATGTGCTGCGATTAACAAATCTATTTCTAGTATATGGCGCTTTGCTTTTATTCCGAGATTTGTTTCGTTTATCATCATTTCTTGGTTGCAATGTTAGAAAAAGTGCTCATTCTAATGAATGTTTAAGCGATGTGGGGTAACAGAGAAGCCGAGCCATCTGAAAGGAGGAATGCTCGTATATTTTATACTTCAAACGTATTAGAAGCCCTTGATGATTTTTATGGGGAAAAGGCAATCTTTCATGGGCAGCACACGCCATGTATCTGCTATCCTCATATTTACGTGCTCTATGATATCATAGCAGCTCTGTGCTCCCGCCCTAACGCTATTTCAAATAATGGCATAGGAAATAAAGCAGGGTAAAACCAGCCGTTTTGCACCATAATAGGACTGGTGGGAAATTGTTTCTCGCGCAAGGACTGTACTGGGTTGCACTCGGTTGTAGTACAAGTTTGCAATTGTGAAGAGATTGTTGTTTTGGGACCGCATCTAATATAAAAATGACTTCCTTCACTTTCGATGCGAAGCGCTTTCTTGCTTCTAGTAACAGTTAAATGGTAGAATTGCATATTGTATTGTAGATGAGTGCTTATGCGACATTGCAGTGTGATCTGTCAAAAATTACGGGTGCAAACCTCTTACGCACAAGGGGGAAATTACGCTAAAATCTTAGGCGAGGTAACTAATCTTATTTAACTTAGAGAATCCTACTTCGGGACCTATTTTCTCGTATAAACTAATTATTCACTAGATGAGGGTGAAATCCTTGCGTGAGTGCAGCAACTTTCTTACTTCGGGTCTTGTACCACGAATTTTGTTACTTCACCCATAGATGCAAACTTCAAGTACTTACGTAAACTTTAATTGCAGAAACACCGTTTACATACATGACTTTTCTCAAAAATCTCACAACATGCTTAGAAACAATTTCATAAAAATTTCTATAATAAGTGCTAATTTCATAAAAGAAGAAGAATAATAGGACTGTTTATTTATTTGTTAATCGTTACTCATTGCGCTGTTGTGGGGCAATCCCGTTGCGAAGACAGTGACGTCGCAGTCATTTGTCGGCGCACAACATCTCCAACTCATAGCTAACTTAAATTTAGGTTGTTCTACATTCATGAAAAATAACTTCGGTGATAGCTTATCTTATTAAACACGAAAATAAAAGCTTAACTACTACAGCGTATTCGCTGGAACTACAGAAACTTCTTAGCAACGCTGAAGGAAAACATCCACAAACCCATAGGGATTGGCACTACTGACAAACCACAGTGAGAAAAATAACAGACCAAGAAATATTTGTACAAAAAATCGTACCATTGGTCAAAAGATCTTTCATAATCCCTCTTTGTTTTTCTGGTTTTCCTTTTGACCTGCTCATTTCTTTCCACATATATATTCGTGTTGGTAGTTTAGACACAACTCGTTAATTTAAAAGAAAGTATATGGGGCTTTCCAGTTCCTTATTGAAATACGTCGTATTTTTTCGTTTTTGATATTTGCTTCTTGTTTGGCCTTCTTCTTTCTGCTTTTTTCAATACGGAAAAGTCATTTGGACTTCAGTGCATTTTGAGGCGAACACGCGTTATAAGCGAATTTTTTTCTGCCATAGTATTACGATTGAAGTAAAAGCCTTTACCCTGTTCTTTTGTTCAAACAGAAAGCGAGACTATGCATTCCCGCTATCGCGTTGATAGTTAAGCACCTTCTTTTCTGACCCAAAATATTTTTTTTGCTTTATCTCCTACCGATAAAAATGCGTAACTCTGAATCGAAAGCAAATCGATGGAAACGCCAGCTGGATTCTTTAAAGCGGCATGTTCCTGCAGGTAATGTGTGAAAGTTTGTGCCACCCTATACTAATTTATTTCTTGGTCTTCCTGTTTAAAAGTCTCTATCCAGGTCATGTATATTGTCTGTTATGTTCCATTGCCTTATGGTGTGTGACCTTTACATGCAGTGCCTGCTGTATCACGTATTGCAAGTTCTTATGTTTTTTCATTTTCGCGTTTGTTATTCTGCGAAGCATAGCCGTGTAATTTGTCGAGGTAATACAACTCTTATGTTTATGTGGAAACGAGGCTTTTCTTGTTTTCATCGTTTATGGAAATCCTTTGCCTTTGTTATGTGCCTCTCTTCCTTTCGTAGTAGGATGTATCCATGCGCACACGCTTTTAATGGATATCTATTTGTAAGTTAGAAAGATTGATGAATGCTATACTTGGTTAGCATTCCCTCAATTTAAGATTAATAAGGAATTTTCTCTTTGTTTCCTTGGACTTCTTTCATAGAAGGGTATAGATAACTAAAAATAAATGATAGGGTTTGCTCTCTTTTTTCTCTCCCCATTTCCATCTCAGTATCTTTCTCTTGTTCTTTTAAAGAAATCTACTTGATACTTAATAACGTTTTAAAACCTAGGATTATTCTGTTTCTGGTGGAAAGTTGTGCCCACGATTTTCCTAACGAGAGAACTGTGTTTTCTACTAAACGTTTAGTTTTTCTTCTTTTATGAAGAAGATATAAAGGGAAATTTATTGCTTTTATTGTGTGCAGTCCAACGTGTCTCAGCAACGGGAGATCAATGGATAGTGAAAGTTGTTCGGCCAGATTATACTGAATTTTTCACTTTGCGCATGTAACTACATTGAAATTTTAAGTGGAGATTTAGTATGGAAGGAAATGTTGTTTTTTGGAATTTTTCTTCTTTTCAAATGGACAAAAAACAGAGTGTTACCTCATTTTTATTTTTTTCCTAGAAGTAGGAGATAGCGTCAAGAATGCACGTTTTTATCATGGATTTTTTACTACTTAAATAAGCGTTGTAGGAGTTCTCTTTATTTCATAAAATAGAGTGCGTTGTAATTGTTCTCAAAATGAGCGAAATCTGAATGAGAAGGTGGATCTTGAACAACACAAGAATTTGAAAATAGATTGACATTGTAGATACACTAGGGAGAGAGAGGAAGAGGGTTCACTTTTCTCTACCATGGATAATGGGTAGAAATGTTTTCAGATAGTATAAAAATAACAAATTTTGATGCATGGATAGTAGAAAGAAACTCGTATAGAAAAATTGTATTTTTTTCTTTCATCGTACTCTTTTTTTAAAACTCTCTCTTTGTCTGTGGTAGAAGGATCCTTTTCATGCAAATACCTACAGGTGTGCACTTTTTGAGAGATTCGTTTGTCATTTCATAGTTTTATAGTCTATCTGTGTGGTGGTGTAATCACACTCCTCTTTCCCTTCATCCCCCTTTTTAATTTCAAAATTTCTACTTTTTTTGTATATATTCTCAGTTCTTGTCTCATACTGTATCCATTTTTATCTCTACTCCCTTTTATACAAAGTGTAAAATTTTTATTCTTTGAACTTCTCTATAGAATATTACCCATGACATTTCCTTACGCTGCTCCCCTAATTAAATTGGAAGGCTCTCGTTTATCCCATTCATGGCTTGATTCTCAAATGACGGTGTGGGGGTATGCTAAAATAGTTTGAAAAATTTTGAATTCACAAAATGTTGAGAAGAAATTTAAATTACGTCTGTCAAATAGTCTCTATTTTTTTAAAAAGTAATTTTGTGTGTGTGTAAAAAAAAATTTTTTGTATATATATATTTCTTGACATTTTTATAGTTTAGGATACAAAAATAGATAGGATGTGTTTCTTTTTTCTCTTTTTTTTTTGAATAATGCGTGTTGTGATTTTTTTAATACTTTCAAGATTTTTTCTTTTTTATAGTTTAATTTTCTTTATAATGGAAATTATTGATTTTTTTATTCAGCCATCCTTTACTGAATGGTAGTTGGCTTCCTAATTCTGATTTAGGAATTCTCTTGGCCGATGTTCTTCGAGAATTTCAATTAAATCCTCCTAAATCCATACTGTAAGGAATATATATTTTTTTTAAATAGAAAAAGGATAGGGAACAGAAGTTTGCCAAATTAATTTTTTTGTTTGTTTTATTGTATACGTTGCATAGCTTTCGTTAAGTAGAATAATATGAAATCTTTTGTAAATTTTTTTTTGTAATTATCTTTCTCTCTTTTAATATATTTTTAGCAGAGAAACACCTTTTTCTGCCCAACCAACAACATTTGTTGAATCGCCATCCTCTTCATCTGTTGAACAGAAGAAACCTGAAGAAAATGCAGAAAAAGCTTTTGAAATAGAAATTCCAAAGGATATTCCTGAATTGAGAGATTTGTCGTATGTTTGTTTAATTTATCTTCTATTTTTTTTAATTGTATGTGATTTTTTTTTTTTATTTGTATGTGAAGTATATATATATTTTTTTTTTTTTAATAAAAAAAGTAGAATCTTACGAGGATGAAAATTATATCTCTTTTATATTTTTATCATTTATTGGATATTAAGATGCATTTTATTTTTCTTCTATTTATAAAAAGAGTTACAAGAAAGTTCATGGTTCTTCTTTCTCTTATAACATTTTTATAGACGAGAAGAATTGAATCGATTACTAACCGACAACGAAGCTCTGCGACTCTTTGTATTTGATTTACCCTGTGTAAGTTCTTCGTTAGTTTCTCTGTTTTTATCATAATTCTCTATATTTAGTGTTTTAATAGATATAGTTTTTGATAAAAAGAAGAGACTCTATGCGTATGTATAGAATTTTCGCATAAATTTTTTTAAAAAACGTGTGTATACAGTTTGCATGTTTTTAATCGTAGGATGTTTTTATCAATTATAAATTTTGATTTAATTTGTGTTATCCTATATATATATAGTGTTCATATTTTTTTTTCTAAATGTTTCTCTTTTTTATATACTTCCCTATATGTTTTTGACATGTATATACATACTGTTCTTCCTCTTTTTTCATTTTCATTTTAATCTTCTTCCCCTCCTCCTTTTAAACTCTGTGGGAAAAAATAGTGCCATTTTGTCGTTTTTTTTTATTTTTGTATATTTAAAATTTTTATTGGTGATTTTCATTTTCCAGGTTAAATCTTCTCTTTCTACTTTGGATAACTCTTTTCAAGTTAATCAACGTTCTATTAACAAAATACGTGAGATGGAAGCTTCTATTCGTGATTTAGATGCAGAACTTCAAACCAAAAATGTAGAACGCACACAAAAAATTGCAAAGGTTAAGACGAAACTCTTTTTTTATATATAAAAAAAGAGTTGAAGTGGGAGTTGAAGTGTGTTGCTTCAAATTTATTTTTTTATATATATATAGTTGAAGAGGGAGTTGAAGTGTGTAGCTTCCAAAATTTATTTTTTAATAAATATTTTGATTTCAAAGGTGAAGTATTCAGAAGAAAGAGGAAGGAAAATAGAAAATTATATGGGGGAAAACTGATACGCTTTAAGAATTACAAAAATAGGAGAGGAGGAGAGTAGAAGATGTGTAATGAAAAAGTGAGAAAAAGAATAAATACAAAACTATAGAAACACTGTATGAAAAAAGAAAATGCTTATTAAAAAAAGAAAATAAAGGAATGAAAAGAATTTATAGGACCAAGAAAAAGAGTTTAAAGTTTTTGAAACAGTATTCTTGGCAAGTTTTTATTCTTTTTTGCTTTTTGATAAAAAAACAGTGTCATAATTATTTTTTTAAACAAATTAGAAAGATTTGAAGTTACATTTCATAGAGGACGCACTCTACATGTTTTTTATCTTTTATGTTATGATGATATTATAAAGAGAGTGTCAAATTATTTGATTTTAAAATTTTTTTAATTGGTAGATTTTATCGTTGAAAGAAGAGGAAAGTAGTCTGAAAGAAAGATATAATTGGGTCAACTTTAAAGAAGTATTTGCAAAGGAAACAAAGGAAGAGCTTGTACAACTTGATGCCCTCAAAACGGTACGGAAAATTCATTTATTACATTGATGAGCAGGAGAAATATATTGAACTATTATGCTTTCATCAAATGCATAAAATTTGATAGAACGTATGAAATTGTATGTCTAAACTTTTTGTATGCAATTGCTATAAATTGAATGGGGTAAACAAGACATTTCACTCGTTTCTCGTTTAATTTTCTATATTTTTTTTTTTGTGATTTTGTTGAAAAAAAAAGAAATGCACTTACTAGAGTCTTCTAAATACGCTGAAGCTTACGTGTGTATACTCTTTATTTTTCTCTTAATTTTTTATAGAAATTGGTATCAAAGGAAATAGAATGGCCAGCTTATGAGAGGCAATTTCTGGAGAAACGAAAATGTTTTCATCGTGCCAATGCTACAGCTGAATTGATTGAACGCATTTCAACCTAAACATAAAATACCACTATTTGTAGGAACTTCTGTAAAACAATGTGAGGATAGCGTATTCTATCCTTTGCATTTCTTTGATTTTTGGGAATGGAGAGTGTGTAATACATTTTTAATCTGCATTCGATTAGATATATAATTGAATCGAAAAGGAAAGTGATCACGGTGTTTTGGATTTCCTATTTCAAGAAGGCATATATTTTTGTTTTTTGAAAATACGTTCAAAGTGCAAAAATTTTATTTTTTTTTTATGTTCGTACCCTACATAGTCTCCAATCATTCTCTGATTGATCTCCTTGGAAAAAAATGGAGTCTTCTACATTAAGAATATGTAGAATTTTAGAACTATGTTTTTCGATGAAGTGTTGCTTTCCTCTTTTTTATTCTTGTACATTTTATGCGTTGTATTAGTTTGCCTAAGTATTTACATTTCAAAAAGATGTTATTTATAATAAAAATAATAAGTTTTGTACTATTACGCATTTGACAAAATGAAGAAGAGTACGGAATAACCCGCTTAAAGAAGCGAGATATTCATTGGAGCATCCAATAATAGATTTTTGTTGTTATTCGGTATAACTTGAATGTAGCGTTATCTCCAACAAATAATTTCTTTTTATTGCTTTTAAAAAGGTTTTCTACTTATGTATATTCGTGGCAAATTTTTAACTAGATGTTTTTGTCTCTTTGAAATAAAGCAAAATTTGAAAAAGTTTTCAATTTACTTTTTTAATATTGCTGGAGAAAAAATTTTTTTAATTGTCGCACTACACACTTTCAACGCTCTTGATAAATCTTTTCTTTTAAACTGTGAAGAGCAATTGAACATCACATACAAAATGCACAGCAGCATGCTGTAGTGTTTATATACTTATAAAATTATAAAAGCAATTCTGTACAACTTCTCCTTTTTTGTATTCATATAAATTCCCCAAGAAAAACATCTACAGTTTTAGTGTGCGTTCAAAAACCGGAAGAGTAAAGCACTAATTCGCCTAAATGAATTAGTGTTACTACAAGTAGTTTTCCATTCACATGTTGAATTAAACTGCTTCTAAACGTAACACGGAATGTTTTGCCAAAGCTTTTAGTGGGAATATAAATTTGTGACTTAATGTTGATTGAAGGTGCGTAGGTAAGGCAATATCCTCAAAAGCAATAAAGTGGATCACGTTATTTCTTTTCATTGTACTTGTTTCAAATATAAAGTAGCATTGCATCTTTATGCCCGCATTGAATTTCTTTGTGGAGTGTACAGTAATTTATGGTTTCCTCTCTCATTGATTGTTTGTGGAGAAAACTATACCATGCCTGCAGAAAATTCTGGGACTGTTAGAGTGTAGAGAAAGCATTCATGTATTGTTGCCATTGTAAGACATTTCTAAAAAGGTCTTTGAAAGGAGGAATCTATGTTAATTTTTTTCTGTTATAACAGGTAGTAATGCCCTATTTGTTTTTAGTAGTTGCTGCGAAATTTCACCACGAGATAGTGCTTGGTTGTTACAGAGCGTATGTGTTGCAATATCAGTGTGTCACCTAGACTGTTTTATTGGATGAGAGTTCAGTATTCCTCATCCAAACCAAACGACACTTCTGCGTGCAAACATGGTTTTACATGTGTTTGCTGCAATGTAGAGATATTTCCATAAAAGGTAACTAATAACACCAAGATTCGTAGATGAGAGTGACTTGGGCAGTCCTCAATTCACACAAGTTTAATTGGGGTGCGATCTCTAATTTAGCGTGATATTCAGCAAAAGAATGCTTTAGAAAAAATGGATGCAATTATAGCAATATGCTTTCCTCTTTAGTGCTTACACTGCAACCACAAAAGTGTTAAACAGTTATCAGAGTAGTCGTTTAGTGTAAAACGCTACATATAAAACCATTTCTTTTCTTCCGGCGTTGTCCATTACGTGATACAAAGTATCAATCATTCTGTTCTAGTCGGATTTTTATATATATATGTATATATATATATATAAATTTGTGTGCCATTTGAAAATATACAAAAAATGGTACAGTAAAGACGCATATCCGACGTTCTTAACCGATGGGAATTGTCATTCTATAAAGGATATAATTCAACAGTATACTATTTAAACAACTTTCCGACGTCTATTTTAGCGCTAAAATTGGAAGAAACACCCACAACTACATAAAAGCAAAAATAATCTTTTACAACAAACCTCTCGCTCCTTCAAATCATCACCTGTGTAATGGAGTGTGAAAAGAAAATTTTTTCCACTATTAAAACCATTTAAGGACGAAGTTATTGCAAAAATTATCGAATTTTTAATCTAATCTTAGATTCGTTTCCCGATTTGAAAGCTATCCATTTGTTTCTAGCTGACTAAGCCTCTCCTTGTAACTTTTTCAATGCATAACTTTTTAGTAACAAGGTTCTGTCTCGTCGTTTCAAATTTTTAATGCTCTAAAATACACTATTTCCCCGTTTCATTTTTAAATTTGCAGTCATGGCACTCGTCATATTTATTGTTGTTACATTCATATGGTTAGCAAAGTTACTATCCAAACATTGGCTTTTACCAATTTTATAAGGATTTATGCAGGTAGTTTCCCTGCTCACCAATGATTTCTTACCAAGAAAGCAAACGGATTAGTGACATGTTGTGTGTATGGCATCTCTGCTTATATTTTTAAAAGGTGGTTAATATATTCAAGCATTCTATAAAGGAAATTATTGGCGCTTATTGTTCCAGTACCAGACCTATGATGTCTTCATCAGCGGTTTTTATCTTAGTCATTCAATGATTTTACGTTTCCCATAGCTCCTCGTATACTTCATTCCTGCTACTTTGTGTTCAATTTTTTTGGCTACTTCACCACTTCTTAGCCATCTTTCTCTTACAGTGTGGCAAAACGCATCAATGATCATCATAACAGTACCACACGTATGACAACATATTTGTATTCTCTATTCTTTTAGTTATGTAAGAGTCATTCTTGCAGGTTCTAAAAATAATATATTGCAATTTTCATCTTAAATCATTACGTCATGAAAATACATTTTACCTCCATCGCTCTCAGAGAGTAAGTGTGATTTCATCATAACAATTATCGAAGCAAATAAGGTTTGAGAGCTAATCCAAAAAGGCTTTTTTGGTAGTATGATACTGCAGAAAAGAGAAACATAGCCTGTGTCACACTAGCACATGCAGTGAAAAAAAAAAAAAAAAAAGGAAACACACCAAAATAATACAAGCCTAGGTTGGATCTTATTCCGAAGCGTCTGTGAAAGTACGTAACATTTTACTTGTGACTAAACCGGTGTTGCTCCCTGGCCTGTCACGCGCTACACCCTCTTCCTTTTTGTTTCTGTTAACACAGTTTGATGCGATTGTAGGCAGGCAATACATTCCTATATACCAAAAACCAAGCAGATTTAGTTTGATATTAAAATATGAAGAAAATCGGCACAGTGTAGTTTCTACTTTTTACCCCATTATTGTAAAAAATACGTTTAACGTGCAAAAACACGTGTTTTGCTATTGCAGTTGCGCTTGCCTGCACACGGTTTGAAAACTCCTTATTTTCCTCACAGCTATACTGTGGTGACCATGGTTACATCAACAGATGAGGTTTCACAGCCACAAGAGGTTGCTTCCCAAGACACTTGTGCAGGCAGGGACAGCCCAACAATGCCTCTACCCCAAAAAAATGCAAAAGACGAGACAGTTGCCTTGTTGCCTGTGGAAGAAACGGTCAATTCCTTGACGGACAATCGTGACTTTACAGATGAGGAAGACAAAGAAGAGTCTCAAGAATTTGAGGGTAAGATGAAATTTCTCTTTTCATGTCGATCTGTTTTGTGTGTAATAATTATGTATCAACTTGCTTGCTGATGTCTTGCTTTTTTGATTGTATCCGTAGTTGATTCCCTTACGTAGAAAAGAAGATAGCGATGAATTGTCAAAGTTACAAGTATTTCATTTGCTTCTTTTATATATATTATCAACTCTCTTATATACAATAGGGATGACCGCTTTTGATCTCTTTCATCGTGGCAAAGAGTATTTTTGTAAAGAGAAGGATTATGACCGGTCTACAGAATTCTTTTCTCGCGCAGTAGAAAAAAAGTAAGGAAGATTTTTTTTTAATTTTTAAAAATTCCTTTCCTCTCATTCTTTCTAATCTTCTTTCTTATAATCTTTTTCTTCCTTTTACTTTTCTGAGTATATATAAGTTTTATAAAAACGTTATATTTTCGAGGTTGCATTATTTGTAATCCATGTACTTGCAAAGAAGAAATATGTGCCCTCTTTGTGATTTGAAGATCAAAAACGTTTTTCCTAAAAGAATTTAAAATTCTCTTCTTTTTTTTTATAAAAATCTAAGGTGTATATAGAACACGTTTTGTATTTCCAGATGTATACTATAGTTTTTAAAAGTTGTTAATATAAGAAGAGGGTTCCCCCTTTATATAATTTTTTTTTTTAATGGAGACCTATGGAGTTTTAATTTCAAAAATTTATTCAAAGGAATGTTTAAAAGGGAATATATTATTATATCACGTTTTATATAAAATGTATATTTTTTCATCATTTTTAATATAAAATTCTCCCCTTATATCCCCCTCCATTAAAAAAATATATAATAATTTATCTAAAGTAATCATCCCTCTAGTTTGATGATGCATTCTTTTTATAAAATAAAAAAAATTTCCTCAGAGAAATAGCAACAAGCCATTTTTAATTTTTTTTTAAAAACAAAATTATATAAATATATTTACAACTATATTTTTTTTGAAGGAAAGAAGAATTAAAAACAGAAGAAGAGGCACATAAAGAAATGGCATGTTATTATTTATGGTATGGAGATTCTCTCTTAACCAAAGAAGAACAGAAAAATGATCTATTTGAATTTTTAAAAGGTATACAAAAACTGGAGAAGAAAATACTTAAACCAAAACTTCTTTTTAATACTTTTTCAAAATAGGAAAATTTCATTATTAAAAAAATTAAGATTTAAAACCTAATTGTTTATAAACTGCAAGAAAAATAATGATTTTATTGTAATACCTTTTATCATAAATAACATTACTTCTATTTCCTCCTCTTTTTCTTTGCGGGGGGAATCCCATATTATATTTTTCCTATTCAATTTATTATTAAATATTTTTTCTCAATTTATTATTATTTTTTCTCAATTTTATTATTAATATTATATTTTCCTATTCAATTTAGTATTAATATTAAATTTTTCCTATTCAATTTAGTATTAATATTATATTTTTTCTATTCAATGTATTATTATTTCTCCTATTCAATTTAGTATTATTAATATATTTTTCCCATTCAATTTATAAATATGATTTTATATAGGTAGAGCGGTTGAAAAAGAAGAACTTATGGAAACTAAGAAAGAAGAAGGTGATGAAGAAGAAATTTCAGATGAACAGGTGAGAGAATTAGAACGAAGAAAAAAAATTTTTTTTTTATGGAGAAAGTATTGAAACACATTCTTTTAAACATATGTTTATATCGTCTATGAAGATAAGGTTTGAAATTTATTTTTATATGGAATGTAGTCATAGATAGGTGTGTTATCCAAATTTATTAATTTTTTATAAATCTTTATTTTTTTGATAAATTCTTGGGATATCCATCATTAATATGAAAAGAAACGTATTTTTTAATTTTTTTTTTCTCTTTGTGTGGATTTTCTAGTTGGCCTTTGAAATTTTAGAATTGGCTCGTTGTTCTTATGAACTCTTAAAAGAAGGAGAAATTTCTTCCAATGAAATTATGGATTGGACATTTGTTCATATTCGATTGGGAGATATTCAACTTATGAATGAACGTTTTGAAGAGGCTATGCAAGTTTGTTATTTTTTCTATAAAAAAATTCGTTTAGTTGAAGGTTTACATTAAAGAAGATAATTTTTTTAAAAAGAAGATTACTTTTTTATGAAAAAACGATAAAAAATGGAATGATGAAAAAGATGCTACCTCTTTAGTAGCTGCATAAAATCCTACTCTTTTTCTCTGATTTTATTTTCCTTCTTATTGTGGACTTTTTTTACTTTTCTTTGTTATTCTTTAGTAGATTCTTTCTTACGTTTCTTTTCTCTTTTTCTTTTCTCTCTCTTTTTCTGTTTTCTCTCTTTTTCTGTTTTCTCTTTTTTTCTCTCTCTTTTTCTTTTCTCTCTTTCTCTTTTTCTCTCCCCCCTCTCACTCTCACTCCCCCCCCCCTCTCCCTCTCTTTCTAATTTCTTCTTCAATATACTTCAAAATTGAATCATTTCGTTTTATTTTTTATTCTTTTAAACAGGATTATGAAAAATCAGTTTCTCTTCGAAAAAAATATCTTCTTCCTAAAGAAACTATCATTGCACCTTCTTTATCATTGGCACAATCTCGTATGTTTAGTGGTTTGAAAAAAGAAGGATTGGAAGATTTTGAGGTAAATCAGATAGTATTTAAAAAAAAAAGAATAAAGAAAAGGATACTTACAAATACAAGTATAAAAATAGAAAGTATATGAAAAGAAGAAAAGGAGAGAGAAAACAGAGCCAAAAAAACCCACCAAATATGTTTTTAATCGTATCTAATGCTACAATGAACTATTAGATTGGGAGGAGGCTAAAGATGGAGGGAGAGAAAATAGAAAAAGAGAGAGAAAAAATAGAAATAGAGAGAGAAAATAGAAAAAGAGAGAGAAAATAGAAATGGAGAGAGAAAATAGAAAAAGAGAGAGAAAATAGAAATGGAGAGAGAAAATAGAAAAAGAGAGAGAAAAAATAGAAATAGAGAGAAAAGGATTGGAAAAAAAATCTCAAAAATGAAATTTGAATGATTATTCAGTTTACGTTGGAGTTGATAGAGAATGTATTAAACCATCATTTAAATCTTCCTTCTGGAACAACGATGAAAATGATGGAAGAGTCTGCTGAAGATCTTCGTATTCAAATTTCCGATTTGAAGAAATCCATCCAAGAGGTAAACAAAAACTTTTTTTTTTTAATAAAAATTTTTGTATACAAAAAATGAAGAATGTTTAAAATCAAACTTTATCTTAGGGGGAAAAAATTAATATTTTTTAGTGTTTTTATTATTTTTTCTTAAAGGAAGAAGAGAAAGGTATTGAAAAACGAGAAAAAGGAAGTCAAAGTGAAGCCAAAGGATGTATTCCTATTACTACAGTAAGAGAGTGTGAGTGAGATGTCCATTGCATTTTTGTTTTATGAAAGAAGAAGAAAAACGAAATATTTGAGAAATAGAGAGGATTTGTTTTTTAGTATTTAAAACTAAGGTTTTATTTCTTTCTGTACTAGTCTCTTTTTCTTATAAACTAGTAGAGTTTACTTTCTTTTTTTCTCTTTTTTATATATTAAATGGTGAGAACTGCATCTTCTCTTTAGCTTTCCTGATACTCCAGAGAACGTTTCTCTTTCCTCTAAATATATATTTTTATATATGATGAATAGAAAGAGCTCTTTCTCTCTTTTTTTTCTCTCCTTTATTCTCTCTATATTCTCTTTTTCTCTCTATATATTCTCTCTTTTTCTCTCTCTATATTCTCTCTTTTTCTCTCTCTATATTCTCTCTTTTTCTCTCTATATATTCTCTCTTTTTCTCTCTATATATTCTCTCTTTTTCTCTCTATATATTCTCTCTTTTTCTCTCTATATCTTCTCTCTATATTCTCTCTCTATATCTTCTCTCTATATTCTCTCTCTCTTTCTCTCTCTATATTCTCTCTATATTCTCTCTCTATATTCTCTCTATATTCTCTCTCTCTTTCTCTCTCTTTATTCTTTCTATTTTCTCTCTCTATTTTCTCTCTATATTCTCTCTCTCTTTCTCTCTCTATATTCTCTCTATATTCTCTCTATATTCTTTCTCTCTTTCTCTCTCTATATTCTCTCTATATTCTCTCTATATTCTCTCTCTCTTTCTCTCTCTATATTCTCTCTCTATATTCTCTCTCTCTTTCTCTCTCTATATTCTCTCTTTCTCTCTCTCTTTCTCTCTCTATATTCTCTCTCTATATTCTCTCTCTATATTCTCTCTCTCTTTCTCTCTCTATATTCTCTCTCTATATTCTCTCTATATTCTCTCTCTATATTCTCTCTCTATATTCTCTCT
>JADAQX010000095.1:0-97428 GCA_015476325.1 Cardiosporidium cionae
AGAAAAGAAGAAGAGAAGAAAAAAAAAAAAAGAAGAAAAGAAGAAGAGGTGGAAATTTCTTTGTAAGAAAAAAGAGATATATACTTTTTATATATAAAAAAGAGAAGAAAAAAAAGAGGTAGAAAAGATAAAAAACAGTTTTTCATTCCCTGTAATTTATTTCCTATTAAAGACTCTATAGACAGCAAATAAAAACAAAACTATAATAAATTTTACATTGGGAGTTTTCTTTTCTTCTTCTTCTATGATCTATTCACTTACCGTTGCGTTTTACGTAATTTTTGTTCCATCATATCCACAATTAATCTTTGGGCTGATAATCGATCGGATTCTTCAGCACCAAAAATTAATAATCGTTCTACAGAACGCCTCGTATCATTCCTTGAAAAAAATTATTATTAAAAATTAGTATTATATAAAAAAAATTAGTATTATAAAATAATTTTTATTATTAAAAAAAATTAGATGCAATAAAAAAACTAATTACTAGAAGAATGGAAATGGGTGTAGATTTTTTTATTTTTATTTTGGACAATCCTTAAAAAGAAAAATAATTTTATTTGGAATCTAAATTTAGAAAACAAAAACTTTATTTAAAATCTATCTTTAGAAGAAAAAATTAAGTTTATTTGAAATAGAAAGTTAAAAGAAAAATAATAATTTAGTACTATGAATAAAATCTATTTACCGTTCTCCATCAAAAAAACAAAATGTTCCTGTACGATCTTCTGTATCACGTAATCCTTGGCCTTGTTTTCCCGTCACATAAGCCACACAATCCAATCGAATATCTACCGTAGATACATCCGTTCTTTTTATATAATTAAAAGGGAAAAAAAAAAGGAATTTTTTTTAATGAAACAAAAAGAGGAGGAAAAGAAAAAAAAATGAATTATATTTTTTAATGAAACAAAAAGAGGAGGAAAAGAAAAAAAAATGAATTATATTTTTTAATGAAACAAAGAGAGGAGGAAAAGAAAAAAATGAATTATATTTTTTAATAAAACAAAGAGAGGAGGAAAAGAAAAAAAATTTCATTTTTTTTCTTTTGTTAACTTTTTTGAATGCCTGTTACTTTTTTATATTTTTTTAAGAAAGGATAGAATATAGATTCGTTTTAATTCTTTTTTTTTATGCTATAGAGTTCATAGGATTTATAAAAAAAAAACGAATTTTTTATTTCACTCTATTTAACGCCTGGAGAGTTTTCTAAACACAACTTCCTCCCCCCTTACAGTACTTCATCTCTGGTTTTTATCTTCTTCTTTCATTATAAGAATGTATACATTTACTCTCCTCTGTTATACATTCTTTTTGAGTCTGCATAACTCTTGGGCATACTCTTTCTAATACACTCATTTCAATTCTCTTTAGTTTTTATTAGCCTCTCACTCTTTTTCTCTCTCTCACTCACTTCTTTTTCTCACCCTTTTTTTTTTAATAATAATTTTCTCTAACTCACCTCTTTCACTCATTTTTTTTTTTTTAATACTAATTTCTCTCATTTATCTTGACTTCTTGTCTAAATTTCCCCACCTCTCTCCTATTTCCTTATCGTTCAAAACATCAGATTTCTCCTCATATACCACCCTACCCTCTTTTCTTCTTCTTCCATTCTTTCTCAACCACTATCTATCATTGACATCCTTACCGGCCAGAAATATCCACATCTACTGTAATGGTTCTCTGCATGATGAGCCAATTTAAATAATCACGAGCACGTCTTCGTTCTTCCAAAGTACCTTTAAAAAGGAGGAAGAATAAGAGATAAATATATAAATCCATTTTTTGTCAAAATAGTTTATTAAAAAAAATTCTCTCCCTCTAAAAAGACAAAATCTTTCTCTCTAAGAAGAAAAAATCTTTCTAAGAAAAAATTCTCTCTCTCTCTAAGAAGAAAAAATCTTTCTTTCTAAGAAAAAATTCTCTCTCTCTCTAAGAAGAAAAAATCTTTCTTTCTAAGAAAATATTCTCTCTCTCTCTAAGAAGAAAAAATCTCTCTTTCTAAGAAGAAAGAATCTCTCTCTCTAAGAAGAAAAAATCTCTCTTTCTAAGAAGAAAGAATCTCTCTCTCTCAAAAAGAAAAAATCTTTCTTTCTAAGAAAAAATTCTCTCTCTCTCTAAGAAGAAAAAATCTCTCTTTCTAAGAAGAAAGAATCTCTCTCTCAAAAAGAAAAAATCTCTCTTTCTAAGAAGAAAGAATCTCTCTCTCTCTAAGAAGAAAAAATCTCTCTTTCTAAGAAGAAAGAATCTCTCTCTCAAAAAAAAAATAAATCTCTCTCTCTAAGAAGAAAAAATCTCTCTCTTTTTTTTTTTGGAAACTTACCTGACATAAAAGCAATTCTTCCTACATATTCCAAAATGCAACCAGATGCTCTAGCCAGCTTCTTTCGTGTTCTTCCTTCTTTTCCAAGAGAATAAGAAAAATCATCCGGTGAAATAAACACAATATCTGTATCAAATCCTTCCTCAGAACTCTTTATTTCTGATTCAATAGAATAAGTGAAAAATCCTGGACATTTTTGTTCTACAGCACTCATAATCTTCAATTCTGCACCACGACGACTTCGCCTAAGAAGAAAAAAAAGAAAACAAAAAAATGTATACATTTTTCTTTTTTAAAAATTTTTTTCATCTACATTTCCCAAGATTTTTATCCTTCCCCTGTTAAAAAAAATCAAACATTTTGTTTTTTCTAATAGTATTTTTAAAAAAAGAAAAATAGAAACGAAGATATATAATTTTTTATTAAAAAAAAAAAAGGAGGTGAGGAAGAGAAGGATAAAACAACTAAATAAAAATTTTTTCTAAAAATGTCTACATATCTCTCCCCATCTATTGCAATCCCCCCCTCTGAATATATTTTTTCTCACATATTTCCAAAAATGAGTAATTTTTCCAACGAAGTTTCGTCTGTATTTTGTAAAGTTTCCATAGAATTTGGTTTTCTCATAAAATCTTTTTGTGGTCCTCCTACAAAAAACATCAACGTTCCCCATTCATCCTCCACTCGACGAAGTACACAGCCATGTGCACCCGTGACGTAGCCTACAGCAGAATGAGGAATCTCCAAGAGAGTTAAATCATTTCGTTGAACCTAGAGTGCAAGAGAGAAAAGATATATATAAAAAACAAAAAAATGATAGTTTATATAAATCAGGAAAAAAAAAGAATGTTAAAGATAAAATTAAAGGTAGAAGGGGTTAGGTTAGGGATTAAAATAAAAAGAGAAGGATATAAAACTTGAAGGGGAATTGAACAAAAATTTCATTCATTGGCATATCCTATAAAAGTTAAAATTTTTATTTTTAAAGAAAAAAAAAGGAGAATATTTTAAATACTCTTCTTATTTAGGAATTGAAAAACATTTTGCGGAGTAAAAAGTATTTCTCCTAAAAAGTAAAAAATAATCAAGGTTAATAAAAGTGAAACCTTAGGTAGGGATGAGGAATACACAAAACGACCCTATTCACTCTATGTTCTTCCAAGCATTCTTTCTCAAAAAAATATATAAAAATTTCTATTTTTCAAATGCACTAAGGGAGAGAGATGCTCGCAGTGTATGTACATCCTATATAGCCTATTTTCAACATCCATTTTTCACTGCCTCCCTTTTGAATACTATATAGGCTACGAAAAAAAGTATTTTCTAGGCATGTAGGGGCTCGAATTTTCAACCAAAACAATGGATACGAGCGTCTTCATTCATTAAGCTTCTTCCTTACTGGATCAAAAATAAGTTCTACTGGGCCAATGCGTTGCTTCAAAATCAATTTTATATAGAGGATTGCCTTTTCCCGTTGTTCTTCCGTTCCAGTAATATCCAAGCGAAGACCTACACGTACAAAAAAACAAAAGTAGAATTATCTATGAGAGAGAAACCACACATGCAAGAAGAGATACAGTGAATATCAATTTTTATCCTTACAGCTACAAAAAGGTGATACGATGGACTGCGTAAAGATATGTGAAAATAGGATGGAAAATACATCATAAAATTCTCTCCAAAATTTTCCCACTTTGCCATTCACATGTGTTTGAAACTCAATTGCTTCTAACCTTCATCGTCAAGCTGAATAAAACATCCAGATACTTTTGATATTTTCCGTTTTGTATTTCCAGCTTTTCCCAAAACAAATGCAGCATCTTCGTTTGTGAGTGCAATGCTGTAAATATTGTCTATCAACACACCAAATACATTCCTCTGCAGAGCACACGTAATTCGTTCGCCATCAGGCGTATATTTTGCTACTGCATCCTTACAGTTGGCAAAAATGTCCTCATTTTTCAGTCCTCTTGTATAAGGAAAAATATTGCAAGCATCTTTCTTTCTCTCAAGTAAATCTGAATCATCGTTTTTTAAAGAAGTGGATGCAGTATGGCGTTCTACGGCTGTACCCATGTTGTCAGAGAAGAGAGAGTGAGTGTTATCTAAGGCATCAACAGAAACGGGTAACACTTCGTTATCACTTTCCAGGTGATTTGAGTCATCCGACTGTAATTCAATAGCAGGAAGAATTTTATCGTCTTTCTCTTTTTCATCTTCAGTTAGTGTTAGAGATGCGTCAGAGTATTCTACTTCATCTTCATCAAATTTCGGCGATGAAAAAAGCACCATTCTGGTCGAAAAAGCGTTACGCTTGCTATTACTCCCCTTCGAAAGATTGTACTCAGGTAAGGGCTTGACGGCTGGCTTCTCTGCCACTACCTCATCCTCAGGATCGGGGTAAATATCCACAGAGGGCTCCTCTTCATCGTAAAATGGGGAATTCTTATCGGAAGTACGAAGTGGTATACTTTCCAACTCCTGTTGGCGCATCGGAAACCCCGCCTTTTCTTCCTCAGTAGTAATGGGGGCGTCCACTTTAGTCATGGTCGCGCATAAAATTCCTGTCTCCTCGAGGAGGAGCAAGAAGAAGCAGCAGAATTGCTACTTTAAAATAGAAAATAAATACTTAGACTAAAGATAAGAACGTTTAACTCTAGCAAAAAATTATGACAAAACTCTTCGTCCCTTCAAGAAGAAAGATAAAATGACAAAAATTCATGCAGAAGAATGAATTTTTGGAAAGCGAACCAACTTCACGACAGCTCCTGTTCATTCTCCCTGATTTGTACCTAACGTGTGCGAAATTCGATAATCTTAAAAAAGGGAGGCTTTCTTCTCACAAATTGTAATACAAAAAGTTAAGAATGTGTCCAACGGGGAAACATAGACCTTCCCCTAGACGATTCAATGAGTGCAGAGTCCAAGGAACCTACAAATTATGCCTCAGTGCAACGATATACGATAAAGTTCAACCAGCTGGTCACCTCACCTTTTAGGGAGGGATTCGAAACGTCATTAAAGTGAATTACTAAATTATGATAAAAAGAATTTTGCTTCATTGTATACTACGTAAGCACAGTGTTACTGGAACAGAGAAAGTCTGCATGCTTTGCTTACAGGCATTAACGCTTGTTCAAAGGGTACTACTATGAATTGTCAAGATAGCAATTTCTACTTTTCTACGAGAGATTAAAAAGTTGGAGGTGGCAACTGCATTCTAGTTTAGCGGCGTACTTCCGACCCAAGTTTCGGGTATGCTCATTTCATACTCTCCGCGGAAAGCCACTCGTTAGCAAGACTCACTCGCTGGAGTATGTTGGGAGAAGTACAGATATTGCAATATGCAAACAGCGACTTAATGAATGGAAAATAACTTTCAATAAAATTTATCGTACAAGCTTATCCAGGGTTTTGAATGGTCCATGCAGAAAAAGGGGATAAAGCTGAGTCAACTTATCTGTTATTTTAGTTTTTTCTTAACGCGGCATCTTATTGCTAAAAAAATTACGAAAGAAATGGCTATTTAAACAGAATATTCAGATTTAAATATAAAAAGTTATTCTATGCAAGAATTTTGATATTCTTGCATAGAATAACTTTTGCTAGCATTGCCGAATCATAAGTATATATAATGTGTATCCTTTTCTCAAACAAAATTAATTTCTTGAAATATCTGTGAAATGCAACAAATTTGGTTTCCTTTCAGTGCTTCATTGTAAGACGCAGCAGCATTCCAACAAATTTTCAAAGTAAAATTTAAATTCATGAAAAGTTTTCGTCTGCGCAGAATCATTTCATTTACCTGGAGAATTACCTCCACTAATAAATATTGGATTAGTAGTAATCCTTCATATATTGCTACCCCTACTCAAACGTTATGAAAAACTATCAATACGTGTGATACCACCATGCAATTTTCATCGGCAAGCTGAAAATGTTACACGTTTACCCAATGATTCTACTCTCTTTAGTAGGCTTATCATTTCTAAGATACCAAAGGAAATGTGTGTTGTAGCAAAAAAACTTTTCTTTGTATAAGAATGAACAATATTCCTCACTTTTTGCGAAGCTACATCATTTTTAACTTAATAGCTTTCGCAACAAATAAAAACTGTGTGCAAGCTGGTATCAAACTAAACCCTAGAAAACTTCAAAGCTTAAGAATGCTAGCATTAGCGACCAACAAATTCTATCACTAAGCCTAAAACTATTTCACTCAGGCAGTATTGTAGGCCTCGTAAAAACATCCATACTCCTTAATTTTTCTAGCTGCATGTTACCAAATTGCTGACATATATTAAGGTTCATGCTAGCGCCACTTCAATGGCTGTTTTCTGACAAGTTAATGTAATAATATAAAAAGGGAAATAAAGAATTTCTGTATGGAAACTAAACGGTCCAATAGCTTGCGCACCGCACAGTAGGTATTGGCTCTAAAATAAAAAATATAACGTTTTAAGAACGTCAAAAGAAGCATGCTTCAGTAGAAATAAAAAAACCAAATTTTCCGCGGGGTTCCTACGAAATGTGGTAGGACAAGTAGAGAAAACAGTCCAGAATACTCGCAAAATAACTTCTTCGAGTAGGTTACATCAAAGCGAAAAGGAGCATTTACCGACAGTAGCTTGCATAAACAACGAGGCATGGAAGAAGAGGAGATATTAGCCTTATCCATATTTAACCCAAAAGTAAAATGCTTCAGGGAAAAAACTTTCGCCTAAACGAAAGAATTTTCAAATTGGAATTTAATCACTATGTATTTATACTGGAAAGCACTGTAGAACAAGATTATACTATTGCATACTAAAAAAATAGAACGCGGAGATGAGTAAATGATTTCTTCTCACATTTAACTGATCTTTTCAAGCAATTGCACCGCATGTATAAGCCAGTTATTATGTTCAGTATATATATAAAGGAAGATACTAGCATGCAAAACAATGTAATCACGTTTCAAAAAATCTTGAGTCCTTTGTATCTCCACCACCGAAAGTAGGTGTTGCAGAATTATTTACGTCACGAAGATACGAAACTTGAAATGTGTTAGAAATAGCAGATGGGAGTCGTACAGATGGTTGAATAACTAGCTGTCGGTTTGTTGTAGTGTTACCTCGGTTTGGAGTACTTATGGTTTGCATTCTGTTCTTCAGCTTGCGACTCTCTTTTGCCGTGGAAATAATTTTTGAAACTATGTCCAACAAGCCCTGTTCATCTTCCAAAGCTGAGCAACCAAGAACAATTGGTTTTATACTCCATCTTGAATTGTTTAATGAGTCAAAATTAAGCTGGGCAGCCAGTTCATGGGGAGAAATGGCCGAAGGAAGATCTTGTTTATTGGCTAAAATTATTAAAGGCAATTGAAAATTGTTGCTAGCTTGATATTCTGGTATTCCTTCGTCAATAGAAAGAGTCGAGCTACGCTGTGAGAATAGGTGAATATTTTTCGCACGAATAGAATCGTTTTGTAGAGCTGAGGTATTCATTGGTAACGCATTTGTCAAATTTTTCTTACTTGAACTTTCAATTTTACTAGTTCCACGTACCGCCGGTTGAGCAGTGATAATCATTTGCAGACATTCACGAATTTCAGGAATACAACTCGGATTGGACGAATCTACAACAAACACTAATACGTCAGAATCAGAGAAATAATCATCCCATATTTTCCTGAGCGCTGGATGACCTCCAATATCCCAAATGACAAGAGCTTTGCCCGATGACAAAATACGACCATAATTCATACCAACAGTGGGTATGATTTTTGACAGCGATACTTTCCGTTGAGATGTTTTCTGCTTGAGTTGTTCCAGTATGGTTGTCTTACCAGCAGATTCCAACCCAACAAGTAAAGCGTAGTACTCAGGGGCATTGAAAAGCCATTTCCATACTCCTGAAGCAAGTGCAAACATTGCAACAGCAGTATCCTACTCAAGCGTAGATGCACAAGCGGCGATGACACATGCGTCGCCGAGATCTCGACTAGTTAAAGATCCTAATTTCCCACTACCTTGCTGTGGTAATAAACTCGTATACAGCAGACATCGAAGAGGCTGTGTTTAAGTGATATATTCCTTATCAAATTGGAACCAAATAAAGTTTTTTTGTATTCACTGCATGAATGCAGCGCTAAAGCACACGCTCAGTTTCCAATAAAGCTGGACACCATACTCTAGTCAAAGAAATAAAGTGCTACACGCAGTACAAGGTGGCATGATTCGCGTAAAACTGTTGATTGCCTTTCAGTAAAATGCTACATAAGTGCTCACAGTTACTGGAGCAACATGAAAAAAATGGACACAAAGTACATTTGGTGAATAAGTTGAGGAGTGCTGTAATGCCAGGTTGAAAGATGAGAGCATAAAGGATTGGCATAAATACTCCGAATATAAAGTGGGATGAACTGTTCTTTCGAACTAACGATACAAGGCAAATGCTGACATTTCATTCAAATTTGTTGAAAAGTTTCATGGCATTCATACTTACACCCCCTCCAGAGTAAAAAGGCAGCAAAGGAATTTTAGCCATGATTTTTTCCCTCCAAAAACAGACTTTTGGCGCACGCTGCACGCTAAAGCTCTATAGCTTTGGCGCATACTAACCCAAGCTAGGAACGTGCATTTGTAATCATCGGCCAACAAAAAAACATAATCGAAACTTCAAAGCTAACTTGCTTGGAAAAAGCCGTACAAGTTGCAATTTTAACGAATTTCGAGATCGCGAGAAAGAAGTATCTTCACAAGAAAAAAATTATCGAAGCTAGCTTGTTTAGTGCAAGTAGTAACTTTACTGTTTTTTCAATGCTTAATTAATTTTGTTTGCTCCTGATGACCATTTAAAATTTGAGGAAGCAGCTTATGAATACAACATGACGGTTCCCTTCGCATAGCTTTTCTAACTTAATACTTATCTCTGTTACTGTACTTTTCAAAACATGTTTGGTATATAGAGTTGTCAAAAGCAGCATATTTTCAATACTTTTAGCAGCAAAGTACAAGGGCAAAAGGATCTCATGGTTCTATCGAAGTGCAAGCGAAGAAAATGGCTGGGAATTTGGCATACCAGCACAAAAAGTCAGTAGAATTGGCCAAGAATATTTTTTAAACAGCGAAATAAGAGAATTGCATGAAGTCTAATCTCCTTCGAATTTGATCATTGAAATGGAAATGTTCAATAAAATTTATTGAGTTTAACTGTGCATATGAAACCTTTTGTCTTTCTTACTTAGTTTCTAGTTTTAGCCTATTGAGTGCATATATTGAAATGTATCTATTCTTGCTATGGAATGAAATATGATGAAGCATTGTTGTTTGTAGTTTGCAGTTTACCCAAGACTTTGTTTCGCTTACTGAATAAAAACGGTTTCGATGTATTCTCTTCATTATTTGTATCGCTTCCATTCGTATTTGCATGCCGAACTGCACAGGTCAAACAGTTAAGCAAAATTTCCAAGATATAGCAAAAGCTGTATTTGTGAAGCTTGAATATGTTGAAAAAACAATTTAGCTGATTTGTGATTTCATCCATTCCTACTATGCAACTCGAAGGCATACATAATCAGATCAGAGTTATAAGATATTGGTAAGATCTAAAACATACTTTAAGCACTGTTGGAGTGGCATCCTACTACGCATTCTATGAAATAAAATCACCAGTCCATAAGTGAAAAGCATTAATTCTTTTTCTCAGACACTTAAAATAATTCAGAATGCATTTCAGAAATCATTTTTGCACTTTGTTAAAGAAAATTTTAAAATATTTGGTGACGAGCAAAAAAACATTTTTAAAAATTGATTATTCTATTCTTACAATTTTATGAACTGACAGCTGCTTTAAAAAAAGTTGTCATTGGTATAGGGCCGATCTTGTACTCGTTCACTATTGCGTAAAGGACAAGCATTGCACATCTTATGCAATGTAAAGCTAACACATTTGCATGATCTTTGCAATAAGAAATGTGGTATACAAACATAGGTAAATCTAAGCTCAAATGTCCTAAAACCACCGATTAGAACGCAAAATATCTTAGAATGTCTCCCTAACGTGAGAAAAGCTGCGAACTGAGTATGTGTATAATAACTTAAGTTGAAAATACGGCACTGCAACATCTATTTGCCCTTATAAACATCAAATGCTACCATTTCCTGACGCATGTTCTTTTCCAATTTAGATAAAACACTTCAAAATTTTTTTTGGATAAAACTATACTGCAAGAATGATACTACTTGTAATTATTAGTTGGAAATTGTTAGTATCAAGTAAACGTCGTAGCACAACAGAAAGTATTTTAAGCTGTATGAAAAAGCAAAAATGAATTTAAAACTTGTTTGAAAAATATTTTTTGCAATGGAAACCAAATTAATATTATCTGGATTAAATTTTTGATATGAAGAGATGCATTACTTACTTCTTACTCCCTAATAAACAATGACTTTTACTCATTTCAAAGAAGCATATTGTCATATGCAGGCTGCTATTCAAATTGAACCAACAAAACGGCATTAAGAATTTTACAAAACAACGGTTTCACTAAAATTTTCCTATGAAAAAATTTGAGAGTTAGCTGAGTGGAATAATCCAGACAAGTTTTCTGTGTTTGACAATGATTATCAATAAAAACCATTTTGGAACGGTGATGATGTTTCTTTTGAAGCATTAAGGGAAATGAGTCTTCAACTCACCGGCATGTATGACTTTTTTATGTGATAAACACAAGCTCCGGCAACAAAAACAAAGAATGTGCTCATATCCCAATAATATTTACGTCTTCACCCGAGGTGTAACAGCAAAACATACTAACACAAAAACAAACTGAGGTTAATGCAACTACAGTATCGCCAGCGCTAAGAAAAAAGTATTTAGCAAGTCATTACAATAGGGCAAAAAGGCAACTATTATAAATTAAGAAGACGATTCTGCTAGTTTAAGATAGTTATTCGACAAGATTAACAACAGTGTTCTAAGTTCGATACAAAAGGGATTAACTGGGAATTAAGTCCTACTACGCTCAAGAAATATAAAGGAGAAATAACTACATTCATCATTATAAAATATAAGTGGAAAGTCTAAATTTGTAGCATTTCTAACATAATAACACTGATTATTTATAAGCAAATGGCTTTGAATTTTTTTATAATAACCTGAAGAAAGAATGTCCATCCGCCGAAATAAGAAAATGAGCAGCGCCATTGAAATAGGGAAAACAATAGAGAATGAACGGTAAAAAAAATGGCAGCTATCTACATAACTTTTGAGTTTGCAAGGGATTAATTTTCAACAGGTTTAAACGAGGTGTCAGTAATGGTCTCGCCAAAAAAAAACTTATCATGCCATGTATCGCTTATCTCGTTCATGATCAATGATTTACGGTCTCTTTCAGCGATCACTACCAGTGAAGAGACGACAAAAATCCTGAGTACAATGGAAAATCAAGATAAAGCTGCTCCGGAAAGATTAAAATACACCATGTAGGAATACTCAACGAAAGGAAAACTGAAATGCTATGAGTAAGAAGGCTCAAATACAGAGGTTTTAGCAGCAGGGAAAGTTTAGTATTTCCAATGAAAGCATATTTCTCCACGGCTGTCAACTAAAGATCTTCCGCACAAATTGTGACGCAAAGGGAAACAGCAGCTCTTTTGGTGTAGTTACAAAAGCAATACTACACATGTATTAATGATAGCCAGCACATAAAATAACCCACAGCTTAATGATTACAGTGTAGTACCGTTTTACTCACTGCTATACTTTATTAATTTCAGAAACATCACTCGATGCGTCCTCCTTACAGAAATTAGTTTGCGCAGATAAAACGTTGCTTAAAGTAGTTGTTTAAAAAATAGTCAAGGCATAGCAACGCTGCATTTATCTATGAATGACTACCAAAATGCTTTATATTCCACCCTACACCTTCACACATTCGTAACTAATACAATCTATCATATTCATCCCTGTAATACCCAAACAACACGTATCACCTTGAAACAAGCCTTTCCCTTACTATTATTGCAAGGCCACTGAAATTGTACTTACTGAAAAACTTTTTGAGCGCAATTGAAGAATAAATCGGACATCTTTCACTCGTCGAAGAGCAAACAAAAAAGGAAGCAAATCCAATAATTCAGTGTCCCTTGAATCACCTCTCCAACTTAAAATAGGGATGAAATTATCTGGTGAATTCACGAATATACAAAATTAAAGAAAAAATTACATGTGTGAGATATCTCTTACAAATAATTTTGAGACTATTCGTACAAAATTTTTGAAATACACGAGAAAAGGACAGTAAGAACACGAGCTCTAACAAACAAACCGTAATAGCACAAGGAAAAGTAAAACAAAACACATTTGCATACACCATTCCATTTCCAGTGTACAAGTTCATGAGCAACGTATGTGGCACCAATCATAGTCACAACACATTCTAAAAACATTAAATCACTAAAAGAATCAAATTTTTTCACATCTCCCTCTATACCCGGAAAGCATGATCCTACACCCAATGAGTCATCAATGAGAATCACTTTAGCGGCGTCATCTCGAACTTTTTTTAAATTCTTTATAAAATATCCCTTTTGAGTGTTCCAGTCACAGTGTTCACGAAAAAGTCGCTTATCAATGTATTGATCAATGTCTAGATATCCTACAAAACAATTTACCATGAATAAGAAATCATATACTAATAAGATCACGTTAACAAAAGCAAACACTGTTCAGCGTGCATTTTAAAAAGTACAAAATGCAAGTTTCATAAAAATATTATTAAAGGTATGGCTACCACTAATATACAAAAAAAAAAAAAAGAGAAAAAATATACATACCAATGACCGCTTCCGCATATTCACGCTTTCCGGCAGTGTATATAACAATTTCATACAAGGGATAAAGCTGAAAATCAAAACAAGGAAAACGTGAAAACTTAGTATATTCATTAGATAGGCTAATAAGTAAGAGGGATGTAGAGTGGTATTATTTTTGTAGTATCCACAAATTTCACAGTTTATCAAAGGAATTTGTCTATCACAGCTAAAACCAAAAATTTTTATAAAGGAAGAAAAGGGTTGAAAAATATGCGCGTTTTAAGTAAAAGTACAAGAGGATAAAGGGAGCCATTTTAAGAGCAAAAATTACCCCCCAATCGTTCTCATAGGATAAAATCATAAATTGAATAAAAAGACATTTAATTAAAACATAACAAACTTGCGATAGAAAATATTGAACATGCGGGCGTCTAGCAACATGAAATTTGCAGTATTTTCCGTTAATTAGAACTTCGATGCAAGGGTCATCATAGCAGTCCTGATTAGATAAAATACACACAGTATTAGTGTATATACACACTTTCTGTGTACTTTCTTTTCTTCAGTTATTTGTAATTGCGCTTCCCAGAAGAGCGCATCCATACATTCTACGTCCATTTTCCAAAAGAAGAATTTCAAAAATATTCTACACTTCTTAAGAGCTAAAGGAGGCACAAAGAAGTGCAGTAATTCCAAATACAGTCTATTCACTTTCAAGCAATGGGTAGCTCAAAAAATCGTAGTATCCCTCTCTCAAATCTTTCCTAAGAAAATGCTACAGAGAGAGTGTTGCTGTATGTACAGTACCTCCATAATTGTCGATCGTACAAGAGTTTCATCCAAATCAATGACGAGGGTCATTCCAGGCAGAATTCTTCGCTTGCGCGCAGTACGAAATTTTCTTCGACGAAGCATCAAACTAGCAACATTCTTAAAGAGGGCAATCATTCGCTGGAGTTTCTCAAAAATGGTCATGAAAAAACTCACAACAAATATAAACCTCCGTAAAAAGCCCGTTGTTACAAACTTTGCAAACATACTTCGAGGAATGCTCTCCGTTATTCCAAAACGAAGCTATCCACTCGGTATGTATAAGTTAATTTGGAGTTGCACGTGACATTCACCAGCAAGTGTAAAGCAAGAAATTACAGCATTCTAAAGCATAAATGCTGAAGGGGTATATCTCTTTTCATAAAGGGGCCTACCTAAAATATGTAGGAAACACACTTACAGAAAATCTCATCGTAGCATTCAAAAAACGTTGCCACATACTAAATATAATTCCAGTTCTGAAACGCAATTGTAAAAATGGTAACACCTTCATGAATGCAATAGAAAGAATGAGCACTAAGTAAGCAATGTTTCAACAAACCTGAATCATGTCGAGCATCCATACCACATAAAAAACAACCGCAACTGATAAAACTGCAGAAATAGCTTAAATTATAGCGCATAGTGTAAAAAAGACGAAATATGAGCTATCGATGATTAATATATGTGTGAATAGGCACAGAGAAGCGCCATGCGCATCCTCTGCTTAGAAACTATCGGCAACAAAGTATTTCACTGTCAACATTATTACTTCTGTCCAAAGAAAAACGGTAGAAAACGCAATGACTTCTCTTGGTTAAAAGTAGAAATCGTTACCGATAGAGCTTCTGCTAGACCTTATTCTGGCATGATATGGAGTAAGTTATTTAGTAAATATGCCATCACTATTGAAAGGTACGATGCGAGACATACTGTGTTGTAAATTCCAAACCATGAATAGCGGTACGTCAAGTCGCAATTAAGGAGGAAAGGTAAGCAGAAATGCACCCCGATCCTATCCAAAAATATAATCTTTAAGGAACGAATTTATTGTGTGGTAAAGCACTCCATTATTAATCTTTTTACAGAAAAAACGAATGTCCAAAATAAAAATAAAGGCTTTCCTAGGAATATTCAAAGAGAAGATGTTGTTTACGTAGTTAATAAATATGCATTGGGAATAAGTCTTCAGCTAATGAGATATTCTGTGAAAATTAAGTTCCAAATCGGGAATTGCTTTTCAAGCAGTATCTGAATAAATAATTTGATGGTAAGAACAAAAATGGGATACTCATTCACTTCATTTTCACATAGATTTCGCAAGCTTGTTCACTAATCTCCACAAAATGCAATTAGTATTATGCATTATTAGAAATTTTCTGAGATGGTATTGCTATCCAACAGGTGCGGTAAAACAGTAATCCTTTTGAATAGAATACCATTTGGATTAAAAAGAAAAAGATCAACCGAGTTAGTCCTTTCAAAAATACTTCCATAAACTTTCACCCATGCAGGAAAAATGGATACAATTTGAGAAAGATAGCCCAGCAAAAAGAATCCTGATAGCATAACATTGTCAGGCAACTCGAATACTTCAACCAAAAAAGAAAAAATATATATTTCTTCGTTTAAATACTTAGAGAGGAATGGCAACAAAAAAATATCAACTAATATGTTCAAAAAAGAAGTGTGTAGCAAACTTTGAAAAAATCAAAAGTCCATATAATGGGATAGCAATGTCTTAACTGCACTCTCTAAAATTTTTCTATCGAGAAGCGTGCAATCATTCTAGTTAAACGAAATTCATACGATAAACAGCTTCTGATGTTTATACAAAGGAAATGGAGCAATTGAGTAAAATTCGATTTAAGCAAATGCTGCAAGAAAAGCGCAGTTCTACATCATCTTCTGTTGTACGACTAAAATTTACAGGCGAAGAGTATCCACGTGCATTATATCAATTTCTACAAGAATTTTTGGTACCTGTTGAATATTCCACTTAAAATACTCCAAAAGCACGGCGAGTGGTGGAAGCACTGTTCCACGAAGATTAAAAACCTGGCAGTAGGAATCTATAATTGAAAAATATTGAAAACAGTAAGCCATAAAAACTGGAAAATGACGCAGGAAAACTATAGCGGCAATTTAATCTGACTTTCATAAAGACAATACACGATACAAAGATAGTGGGAATATCAGCAGGTAAGTAGCCAAATATGGTTACAACAGACCCACCAAAAACCACTCCACGGCAATATTGTTGCAAGGAAGAGGAAGTAACGGGAAGGTCAAGAAGGTAATGATATCCATGGAATTACAGCAACTTCCTTAAAAGCCTGAATATCATTGAATGTCAACGGGAAATGAAGTATCTCTATCGTTAGTCTATAAATTCGGTGGTGCCTAAAGGTGCCTTACGTGAGGAAGTCAAAAGAGGGGGAGCCACCCTGCACTACACCCCAACCCTGTACTCTAAGCGTTCACGGATTTTTAACTTTATGCACGAAAAATTAGTTAATAATTAATCCAAAAGTTTACTAACAGCATTTCTTCTGTTTTATGATTTTTGGCTATATCAATGAAGTAAAGCATTTTAAAAATAGAAATTGATGTATGCTTTAGTACTAATTTCTTAACTTTATGCCGAATATCACATTTTGAATGGATCAAGCCAATTCTTTCCTGACGTATACTTGCGAACTTGCGATGTCTTGAGTAGAGGGTGCAGTTTTCTTTTTAGCCCGTTGCGTAGCCTATTTCGTTGGTTTTTCAAATTGTGAGAAACCAAAATAAAAAATAAAATACCTACTCTACTTTCTCGTTTATAAATGCTATGGTAGCAGCATTCTGGTGAGGAATGCATTGAAGCTTTTGTGAAAACGGAACAGGCTTAATTCCAGATATAGTAAAGCTATAGCGTAGCATAACTAAATTTGATGTTAGAGATCTGCTTTTGATATAGCTTCATTCAGTAATTTCTATTCCAAATTCTTCTACACAATTATTGACGGACGTCACTCCATTTACTGTTCATCGTGCTGCTCTATTCCTTAGATTAGAATACGTTTTCGACAAAAGCCCTAAACACCTATACTACGGGAAATGTCAGCTGGAGAATAAAGGTAGAGCATGGCCTGTTGTGCCTTTCTTTAATTCTGGAATTGTACACTGCAACAGTTTTACACTTGCAGAAACGTACAGAGTAACTTAAATTTGAAGCATGCATAAGCATCTATATCTTCAAAGCAAAAACAAGAGTGCTTATTTTTTAAAAGTTTTGATGTCTCTTATTTATTTTATTATTTTTGCAGATGAATTCTATTTTTATCGAATCCTGAATTTTTGGATAGCATTCCAATTTGATTTTTAGTTGCAGCGTTTGCGAAGCATTCGAAAAAGCATACCAAGGCAGCAAGATTTATTGAAAAATGGGTCCAAGAAACGTCGAATAAAAATAATTTTAAAATTACAGATTAACTGAATACTTGTCCCATTCTACATTTACCACAACCACTTTTAAAATGAATCATAAGTTCAGTAAAAGAACAGTTTCAGTCGATGAGTCTACTTCGTCTAAAGTCCAAAAATATATGAAATATAGTAATGTAATTCTTCATGTATTACTGTTTTCATAGTAGAAATGATGGCTTTGGATATACGAGAAAAAGGGAACATCATATTTGTATTGTAAATAAATCTGTAACGCATGCTACTTACCAGAGCGTACATACAGTTTATCTGAAGATTTCACGAAATAATTAGTCCCATTAAATACATCCTTTTCATAAAAAACTTGTGGAAATATCAATAGGAATAGAAGTAAAAAATGCTGTTATTAAAAAATTTGGAAATGATAACATATCTAATAAATTCGGAGAGTTTGCTAACTTCCGCGAAGAAAGAGCACTCATCGTATTCACATGTTTGTAAGCGCTTTCAAAACAACTGCGAAAAAGCTGTACTATCTTCAAATGGTAGAGTAGCAGAGCTACCGCATGGTTTTTCAATTTAGTAAGTTCGTCACGTATTCTGAGATTACTATTCCCACGGCTGCAAGCGTGCAGACTCAAAAGAACCCTAATCACACAATCAAGGTATGAAAAGATTTTTACGGGTTTTGACCTACCAAAGAGAGCAGGTGGCGAATGACTTTTGCATATGCGTTTCTAATCTATACCTGAGGGAAATATTCGCGGTTCTTGCACACTGTCTTCAATCACTTCTAAGAAATGAGTAGCAAAAGTATCATGCCTGTACTAACTTCTTTCCACGTTCTACAAGTTTTTGGCTAGTACCACAGTTTTATGAATGTCAAACTGCTCTATTAGTATCTGCCATCTCTTACGACGCTCGACGCTAGCCGAAGTGGCAACAGTGTCACCTACAAAGTGTAACTTTTGAATTTATGGGCGGTAACGTGAGAGTTTTTTCAGTTTGATATTCTTTTATTGTAAGATAGTAACTTCTTTCAATATTTCAATGAGTCTCTTTCAAAATATCCTCAAACCTCAGTCATGAAAAATGCAGCAACCTCATAATCATGATGGCACTTTGGTGCGTGATAGCGCATTCTTTGCATACTTAGTAGAGCAGGTGTCCAAAAATATACACTAATCGATGTAGTGACCATTTTTTGAATGCCTACGTTTGCACAATTCGCTGCTTTTTTACGTAGCTAATTTTGAATTTGTGTAGTTTTACAGTGATGTTAACGGTTTTGTGGTAAATTAGTGTTCTTCTTTCGAATTGAAGGAAGCAGGCCTATATAGATATGGTCATATGCTAGCACGTAAAAACATATGAGCTTTTCCTAATCCATTGCCTCTACAACTGTTGGCTTTTTTTACATAATGCCATTCTGTAATATTTTTTATCTTATTGGCAATTGCTCCACCGCAATCAATGCTTTTAAATAGTTCTCCAATGCCTAGCTTAACAAATGTTAGCCGAGGAGCGAAGGTTATATCCTTCAAAGAAAAACTGGCCGCACGTGCGCAGTTGCGATCAGCAACCCATAATTGCAATAGTCAAGCTAATTCAAAAAGCTGCTCTGCAGAAAGTGAAAAATTCTATGATGGAAACGACTGCGATTTGCCCTCTACCTATGAGGGTCAGGAGCAACAATTTGTATGCACCCCTCGCTCTAGCAAACAAGTAGCCGCCGCTATAGCATGCCAACTATCATGCAAGAATCTCAGCAGCAAGAATATCGAAGATCAAAGCCTTATTTCCTTAAGTAACTGCACTGGTTATAAATCTCAAACCTTGCAGAAAAGCACCAGGTTTACCAGTTCATCTTTTAATGAAACCTCAACCGTCTCTCCTCCTACCGAGCCATTTTTCCAATCCTCTCATATTTCTGTGAAGGTAGGTACTCCTTCGCACCGTCGTTTTTGTGCCCGTTTTTACCATTTGATATTTGTGGATTATGCATAGTTCCGCTTAGATTAGGAGTTTGCATTCTAAAACATTTTGTTTTTCTATAGAATAGACCATTGAAAAAGCCTTACCAAACAGAAATAGCAAGGGATAATCAATCCTCTAGTTTGCCTGTTCTACCCTCGCTGGAAAACGACGGTGTCAAGAATCGTACCACTGAGGAAATTTCTGGGAGCAGTCGTCACCCTGGAATTACAAAAAATTCAAACGAAGAAATCTCAAAAAGTTGCTCTGATACTCTCGATGCACAGGAAGATGGATTTGCAGTCAAAACTGCGTCTTTTGTTGTTCAACCGAGCTTAGTATGTCGTCAATCAGGGCAAGGAAAGGCACTTTGTAGTGCGTCCCTTCTGCATGTTAGTCATATCCATTTATGATATTTCTAATACTAACACATTGACCTTTCTGTTGTTCATTCTGTCTATTTTTATGTGTACTTTTTGTAACCTTAGAAGGATCTGGGCGCCTCGTCTTTTAGTCCCGCAGATTGTTTCAACGCGAAAATATTTCATAAGGACCATGACCAACTGAAAATAATTCCAAAGACTACATCCGTAGAGCTTGATGATACAGAGCTAGCAAACAGAGGCAATGCACATGGTGCAGATTCCATACCCATGCCAAGCGATCACATAGTGGAGACTAACCAAAACATTACTACACTTAACATGGATACAAAGGCATCCTCAACTACACACTGTGCACCTGAGCATCCGTCTTCTTTCTTACAGGGCACACAGCATTCCACATTGCCTCTCCCTTTTAGCCAGAAAAAAAAAGTGAGTTCCTGTTATCCTCTCTCCCATACTCCATCTATTGCAAACTATATGAAACCGCGAGTAGCACCTCTACAACACCTTGAAACTAATGAATGTACACAACAAAGTGAAGTGGACAATGCTATTGTAAGCAGAAGGAATGCGCGAAAATTCAACTTTTCTAGGCGAAAATGAAGCAAATAGTTGATGCTGCATATCTTATGCTGTAATGGTATTGCATGGTTATGATGTTTTTTTACCCTTCCATCAACTTTCGGAGTGTCATTTTCCTCAAAATAAGGGGAAATAGCATGCTCTACGTTCCCCACATGTTTGTTTCAACATCTAGCTCATTAGAGTGTACAATTCTGCATGTAAATTATTGCAAATTTCCCATGGGTCATAAATAGAAGCAGATATTAGCCTTGTGCAGCTGAAACATTGAAATTACGTGTTTAAAGTGAAAAAATTTTCTCAGCTATTTTTTAAAAGATGAGACCTGCAGCATAGTAGACTGTTTTGTTTCGTGTAGAGGATTGCAGGAAAAATAGTTGATACTCACACTAAAATAGATTTTGTGGAGCGTCTTAGCATATTCGGCTATACAAAAAAGAAGTCCCTCTTTCTAATTCCTTTTTTATGCTGTTGTAGGGATGTTCACAGGAGAGAAATTGAACCCAAACTCGTTTTTTGTCATAGTGATGAGAATATAAGTAAATGTATGCTGCGTTTAAGCAAAAGCAGGAGTATACAATCGCTTTAACCGAGTTCTACGTATTGGGTGTATCCCAATGGGCAACTTAAAATGTGCCATGGCATAAAATCCATTTCCACTAAGCAGTTCATCAATTTTTTCATTGTTTTAGGAATATATGGGAAAAGAGAGTGCTACAAAATAATAAATCCTTACAACGTAAAATATCTTGTGTGTCTCTTGCTGCATAGTCCATAATTTCAAGGAACACCCCTCACCCTGTCTCTCATCGATGAACACATAGAGTAACACCTCGCCATATCTTCCCAACAGCTGTAGATGGCGTAAAAATAGTAAGCACTTACTGCGTGAGAAAACATCTCCATTTACTTACGTTTCTTCCCCTTTAAATGCTTTTGAAGAGGATTTTCAAACGCGGGTGCTTCATTCATTACTGTTTCAGAAGAATGCACAGAATGGGGTGTGAGTGGAACACTTTCTTCGAATCTAAAATCTGGGGAGCCTCCCATGGCGGAGCTCTCTTTGCGTGCTCGTCGTTGCTGTTTAACCCGGTTGTTAGGTGTAGGTTCATCCTTTGCGGAGAGCATTGTTCCTGGCCGTTGCCTCTGGATTTCGGTATCGTTATAGACAGCAGAGTGAGGGTATGAAAAGTCTGCTTGATTGTAGGCAAACGGTGCTTCATAGTGGGAAAAAGTGTTTGAAGAAGTATCAGTACTGATACCGGAAGGAGGTAAACCGGATGATGGGCGCCGCGCTTTGCCTTGAACTCTGTTCTTCTTATGTGGAAGAGAATGTTCTTCTCTTCTTATTTCTGGATAGGCATTACGTGATTCAGAAATGGTAGGGGCACCGGTATGCTGCCAATTCTCGGAATAACCAGGATGCGGAGAGGATGGATTTTGCTGGGGAAAGGTGCCTGGTAAGGAATGCGGGGAAGATCTGTTGTAAAAATAAGAATGGTGTGGAGGATATCTCGGATAGGAAGTATGCGCTGCATTAGGATCATACGGAGGAGCATAAGCAGAAGAAACGCCATAATTTTGGAAACGTGGATCGTAGGGTGGAGGGGGTACATTCATTTGATTATAAGGAGGAATAGACGATTGATACGATTGTTGGCCATACGTAGATGTTGGAAGAGAATCGGATGGGGGAAAAGGCTGATTTTGATGAGTGGAAGTGGAATGAGGGAGTGGATGCTGCTGTCCATAGGGAACCGAACGCGGAGGCTGTTGACTACGTTGCTGAGAAGGAGGGTGGGACCCAGGGAAATGTTGAGAGGATGAATCATAGAATGCCGGCGGTGGCGGTCCACCATAAGGAGAAACATAGGGATGGTGCTGATTATGGGCTAATGGTGGGTGGTGACCCTGAGGGGAAGGATGCGAAGGTGTCTGATGGGTCATCAAGGGAGAGGGTCTATTAGAAGTAGGGATCCCTTTCATCCCTTCCATATGAGAATGATCTTGTCTACGAGGATCATACGATGTATAAGCATTATTTTCATAATTATAATCCGATTCTGAAGTTTGTTTGAAAGAGGGAGAAGATTCAGAAGAATTATATTGATATTGCGCGGAATCGTGGTTTTGGAAAGGAGGCCGATTAGTCACAGCAGGAGTATAGCCAGATGAATGCGGGGCTGTACGTGGCATGTATCCATTGGTAAAATCTTTTGTTGTAGAGTATTTATCCACAGAAGCAGTCACTGAATTGGTAGAACGGTTCAAGCATGGGCTACCATCCGGGTTCTTCAATGTCTGCTTACGAGGGCGTTTTGTGGAGGCAGTTGAGGAGTGGTATTGTAAACTTCTATCATGTTGCAAACCCTTCTTATGAAAATAAGATTCCTCCGAGAAGTCCTGGGGTTGGGCAGAGTTACTCGACATTGCTTCGGAATAATCATTCCTTCTAAACTGATAAAAAGAAGATTCAATGGATAATAAAAATCAAGTGACATTCTTTTCATCGTGGTGTAAAGGGCATTCCGAAATAAATTGGTATCCGTTGTTATACAATGTTACTTTACACCACTTGAGTCTACTATTAGCAATAAGTAAAAATAGAGAGTTTATGTTCTACAATTCTAACATATGCCTTTATTCTTCATGCGTCTACTCGTGATGGGTTTACTTATATATGTTCTCTCTATTTCCAGCACATATTTCTTCAGGTGAAAAATGTGATATCGACGCGTGGTAGTATCTCATATCTCTTACTTATTCTTTTTATTCCGCACTCTCCGCTTGGCTGGGTATCCAATATCTCTTTAATAGAAGCTTAAACATGGCTATTTTGAAAAAAAGCTAACCTCAGTAGCAATCAAAGGCACATCCTCATGTGACTCCTTTGCGGAAGCAAGATTTTCAATGCCTGAGATCGCCTCCTTATGAACACGTCTTTTCTCTAAGGCAATGCTATAATTCTTTGTCGTATTTTCAGTTTCACTACGAGATGCAGGTCCAAGAGAATCAGCCGATATTCTTGCATGATCATTTACTTCTATATCCTGCATAGCTGAATAGTTGACAAACAAAAATCACATCCTCTTACTGTCCGTTTTATGAGCTGCTATAAAAAGAAACTCTATATAATGGTAGGTTAGGTAAGATTTACCAGAAGAAACACTTTGCTCATCAAGTGCAATGAAATTTATTACTGAGAGGTTAAAAAAATAACAGTATAGGACATATTACTACAAAAAATCACCTTTTCTATCCTGCTTCACATTGACGGAGTTAAATTCCTTTTCAACCTAAAAACATAACAGAAAATACTTTATTTTTGTCTCTAAAGAGAAACAAAGGGTTTGGAAACTACTCATTTGATTCTTTACAACAAAGCACAATTGTAGTACCAACAAGTACCAAAATTTTAGCTAAGTTGCTGCAACGTGGAATGGCTTAATAGAGACAAAACATCCAAAGCTTTTTACGCGCAGAACATAAAAATCAAAACTCATCCACTTTTGAATAGCCATTTATTTTTGTATCTATGCTATGAATATACTTAAACACATGCCTCAAGTCTGCCGAGGCATACCTTGGAATCAGCCAACACCATTTCTTCACCAATCCTCTGCTGCTTTTCCAGTGCTTCAAGCCTCTTTTTGTAAAAAATTGCATCTTCTGGATCTAACCATTCCGTAGGTTCTTCCAAAAGTTTTGTTCGCATGTACTCTTCTCTGTCCGCTGCAGAACGCAATTTTCTCCATTCGAAATAAGGAACATGAAGAACACGATATCCCATACGCGTCAACAAACGATGCTTCAGCTTTGTGTAGGCTGTGTAACGAGTGCTGTTTGCATAGAAATGCGATGGTCCATCAACCTCAATAGCAGTAGGGCGGTCTTTTCCTGTAGGAATCTTTCCATTTTCATCCGCAAGGGGACCACTGAGTCGTTTCGTTAGCTCTTTTATCAGTTCTTCCTTCTGTTTTTGCTGCTCAGGCGACAACACTTCTATATCTCCATCAAAGACAAGTGGTCTCCCTTCTACTGGTGCTACTTTTTCATTAAACAATGAAGTCGCATTGTTTTCCTTAATTTCTTTCGTTGATACTGGCACTTCCATAGTATGCAAGCTATTGGCTTGGGGTTCCATATGTGCTGAATTATGCGTCGATAATACATTAAGATCATTATTGGCAATAGGTTCTCCATGATTTACTGCTAAAGTCTCGTTCTTTAGAATGTCACCCGAAGAATTTGTAGGGGTTGAGCGAGTTATGACACGACCTGCATTATCACTACCATCCAATGGTTCGTTTCCCTCAGAAACAATGGGAGCCTGACAAGGGAAATTAAGCGACGTATCTTTTCCAACCGCAATCATGCTCAGTTCAGGACTTGAAGAACAAGAATCAGTCTCTACAGTAACCATTGGTCGAATGGCTAAATCGATGACAGGTAAACCTCCTTCTTCCAGAGATCCGTCAGAGGGAGACGAAGAACATGCGGAATGAGCAGGGGCCTGCTCACTACATTCCTCATGACAATACTTCTCGTTAATTTCACCTATTGTTTGATTCGGCGTGCTTCGCTCGAGAGAGTTCTCCTCTTCTGCAGTCCGTTGTACGGTAGGTTCTATTGAAGAAAAAAATCTTTTTGAACAATCATTTCCATTCCTTGTAAAATGAGACAAACTACAGCAACAAGGAGTATAGTTATATCGGATGGCGTTTCCTCTAGATTTTTCAACACGGAAACTAGGGGTTGTAAAGTTTTTGGGATACACAGAACATAAACATTCAGAAGTGGAGAGACAGCGGCGCAAGGAAACTGCTGCCGAGGAGGAGAAATAGCGTAAAGTCATGTGAGGAGACTGGCTAGAAAAAGAAGAAAATGAAGTCAAAAGGCATTCAAGCTGTACTCTAAAGAAGTGGAGTCCTGTCATTGCTAAAATGTCGGCAAATTATCTAATAGGAAGTCTGCAAGAAAGCATTATCTTCAATCCAAGATTTGATAACGTTGCTTAACTCATAAAGAAGAAATCTAGGTAGACTAAAAACTCATCTATAGGCTACACAAAGAAAGTAAGGGTAGAGTAGGCATAATTCTGGTCTAGCTTTGCTGACCGTATTACAGTAATGAAATTTTCTGAATCTACACTTTACTGCACATCAAACCAGGAGAGAATATAACAGTAACCACAGTGACAACTCTCACCGTGTTATGCCTTCTCGGGCGAGCGCATTTAACAAAAGTATCAAGCTAGTACAAAAAGTTGTTAATTCAAGGTAGTTGCATTCACGATGAGCGGGATCATGTGACAAGTATAAACAAATTAGAAAAGTAAGTTCTATTCATAGTTTAAACGTGGAGATTTAACGTATCAATTTCTTGTAAAACCTTCGTTTGTAAATTTTCTGAAGTCAAAAATGCCTAGCTCAAAGGTATTCTGCAATACGCTTACGGAACAACTTTAAAAAAGAACATCAGAAGCATAGTACGAATTATTACCATGAAACGCCAATTTGAGCTAAAACCTCCAGGCAAGGAAGGTACTGAGAATAACTGTTAAGGCATCAAGTGAGCAATACGTTGTGCTTATTGTGAAAATTATTCGAAGGCTCATAAAAAATTAAAGACTGCATTTCAAGTACACCGGATAAAAATTTCGAAACAAATGAACCAACGTTGCTAAATATAGAATCCAAAACTTCTACAGAAAGAGGTTGTAGCAGCGTTAGCTGCCTGCTAAAATTTCGTCGAGGATTTCACTTTTAGAGTTTTTCTTATACTGAAATGATATATCGTTGCTGAGTTCAACAAATCGCCGAAGAATTATGTGAAAAGTTAGTGACTCTATAGGTATGTAATAATTGCTACGTTATGGCAAAAATGCTAAGGCAGACGTTAACATTTTAGAAAGCCCCTTAAATAGACGAAACGGTTGCCATGCAATATTTCATTGTCCTCACGAAGAGTTTCAAGCCACGCTAGCAATATAAACAGAAAATAATTGAAGATAGAATAAAGAGAAAACTTGAATATTCTGCTTTTCATTCGCAGGCTATCCAATCTATTCTTTAGTTCTTTGTTGAGCTTTTCATTCATACAGGCTAGTTTGAACTGGTATGTGGGACTTTCCTATTTGTACATATGTTCACTGTCTTTAAAAAACAGCTGTAATTACTGCAGTGTATAGCCATTGCACATATAGAATATTTTTCAGTGATAGCGCTGCGGCACAGCTCATACTTGGTATCATTTGAGCTTGGTTTCAGTAGTGTATTTGTATTAAGGCTTGTAAATTAAGTAAAATAAAGAAAGCCTATGTGTATGCTTAGCAAAAGAAAGGACTTCTTTTCATTGTTTGAAAAATTAAACAGCCTGGATGTACTTTACAATTGCTGCAAACTACATCCTGATAATGCCCATTTGTTCGTTATATACCAAAACAATGTAGATCTAAAAGCAAACTTTTGACTTGAAACTTAGCGTAGATCAAGCTATGTAAGAATAACTATTACCTTTCAAATTAAGTTTTTAAACTACCAAAATAGACTATCAACTGACACACACCAGTGAACACTCAATTTTTTATTGCATGCTTATAACTGAAAAAATCACAACCACAGAGTGTTTTTATACATTTCTACAATTGAAAGAGCTTGCTTTAGTTTCTAAATGACCGACATTGTATGCTGCTGCAAGAAGAGAAACAGATAAATTTCAACTTGAAAATTTATTAGCGCATATGCGAGATCAGAAGCATATTCAATCTTGAGAAATAAAAACGTTTTGTATAACGAGTGGAAATCTCTTACCACATTATCCATTTTTGCGATTTAATGATAAAGTTAGAAATAGGTTAATATATTATTAAACGATTAAAAAAACATTATTTTAAAGAAAATTTGTTTAACCTAATGAATATTTTTTCTGTGTAATTGCATTTACTTATTTGAAGCTAGAGAGTTTAGAAAATTTGAAGTTGATAAATTAGAATAAAGTTGCAACTTACTTTACTTGACAGCATGAGTATATTAATAACTATTTTGTACATTTGTATATGTTTCAAAACTATCAATTTCAGTGAACAGTTTGTGCTTAGAAATTGTACATGTGTTTCTTAACGGAGAGTGGAAATGTTGCAAGAATTTCTTCAAAACTGAGTAAAACATGCGTGAGAATTGTAATGTTGATTGGCCCTCAAAAAGTTCCACATATGAGCCAGCAAAATAGAGTGCCATGCTTTGATACTTTGTTAGAAGGCATGTAGCACCTCTTTACTTCATGCCTATAATAACAACATAAAATTTTAATTTCATATTACATTTAAGTGTGTTGAGTACCGCGTTGGAAATTCACCTTTTAGTTGGTACCAATTCATTAAAGCGAAGCAAAAATGTGCAGCGTGCTTTTTGTATTTTAATATATTTATGGCCTGGTTTAAATTATTTTGCCATCAAAAATTTGAGCGCGGCAAGAATAGTCTTAACTGCAAAGGTTAGTCATCTGATGCAAGACACAAAAGTATGCATAGTAGCGCTAGATATTCTGCATTTCTGCTAAATTTTTTTACTTCATAATAACACAATGAATGACTTTTTCACTTTTCATGTTGAATAGTACACATTTTTCTAATAAGTTTTCCATAATTTTGGTAATTGTATAAAGCATTGCAAACCACCTTCGTAGATCTATGCTTACTAATGACCCTCATATCTGATCGCAATTTCCAATATTCTGCCTGCTTCCTAGTTGTCTCACATTCTGATATATGGCTTCTCAATTTTTTATCACTCTAAATTGATGCTATGCAGGACAATCTCCATGTTCCTTACTGATACCAGTATAAGTGTTTTCATTCCATTCGGTCTGTTGTAAATTACTAAAGAACACAATAAAACAAAACGCTTTCTAACAGCATTTGTAAAAAAAAAAATTTTTTCCTCTGGACACTTCGTAAGTAAGCATACCTGACAAAAACCTTCTAAATAATTTGCATTAATCGGTTATACGCTTCAATATTAGGCCACTGGCACAATTTTATATTAGGATTGAAAAAACGAAGAAATAGGAAAGGTCACGAAACGAACAGAGACTTGAGTATTAAACTTCCAAAAGTGTTTAGTCGTAGCACCTGCGAGAAATGCTTACGGACGGCTTCGAGCTGCTTAATTTTTAAACGCATGGCGATATGCACTAGTCCTTTATTTTCTGACAATTGCACTTTATATGGTGTTACTTCATACAAAATTTTGTAGGCTTTTCAAAGGAATGTGATTTGCATTTTCTTTGCAGGAATTTCATTTTTAAAAATTCCAATCTCAACTACTCCCAATTTTCTTAGATAGGATTTTTGAATTATAAAGCAAGGATTTTAAATGAAGTAAAATAATTTCACAATTCACTTGAACACCTTCAATAAGAAGTATTCGAGGGATTTTAAAACGTTGAATTCATTATAATATAGCATAACCAAACCATCCCTCTTCGGTTTTTGGCAAAAAAGATACGTATGCTTAATACCTTTGCAAATCCATAAAGATACAGTTTGCAGAATGGTAGTTTTTTCTTTCATGCATGCACATAATTGAATTTTTGTGAGCTCATTTTTGTTAAGATTGTTTGGATCGATATTTCAACATTTCTTTGACGTCGTTATATTTATTGCCTGTCCCCTCTATACTAGGGTGTTTTCTGTAATTTTCTATATCCTCGCATTTTCAATGACATATACACAATTCTTTTCCTCTAGTTTATCCTGTTAGCATATCATTAACTCCTCGATATTCTTTATAGATTTTCACTTGTGACTCATGGATTCAACTGAATGTTATTATTACAAAACATAGCATAGTAATTTTAAATTTATATAATTAAGTGGATCCTTAATTGGGAGGTATTGGACATTTACTGTGCTTGTCATATTTGCTTTTATTTAAATACTGTTTACTCAAGCAGACAGAATTTACGGTCTAAACACTATAACTCCTTTGTTATTTTAATGATCGCAATGGATATATAACACTGTTTAGCTATGTCAAGAAATATGACTGCTGAATCATTCCCTTATCTTAACTATCATCTATTCTAATTCCCGCATATTCTATCTATAGCTTTTGCGCTCTATATTTTCTTCTTATTTGTACTATCACAATAGGTCAGGTAGAAGTTTTTCTTTAAGGTGTTTGTACTTGCTTCTAAGTGATTGGTACAGTTTTGGGTTGCTCCGTCGAAACAATTAAGGCTCATCTGATCTTCATGAGTGTCACACCTAGCATAAATATTATACACATGCAGACAATTTTTGATGTGAGTACAAATAATATGCATCACATAAATAAGACGTTATGAATACATTTTTTATGTATCTGTACACCGTCGCCTGGTATGGCGAGGAAACAAGAACTAAGCTCCTTAATTCTATCTTGAAAGTAAAGAGGGCATGTTGAATGCTCACAAAAAGTTAAGTTTTATCAAAAGATCATTTTCTTCTTTCTTTATCTCTGTTTTATGCAATTTTGCATGAAACCTACCATATTGTTTGGGTCATCTGTCTATGCAAAGATTTAAGCTTTGCTGTAAAGGAAAGAATCCCTTCAAGTGGTTGCTAGCATAATCCTTATTTTTTCAGAATTATGTTTTACATACTTCCATATTTTCCAATATTTTTTTCAAGCCTATTTTTGTCAGCATTTGCATGAAATTTTTTGAAAAGCGCTGCGGGGATTAGCGTGTTATATATCCATTACAATAATACAAGTATATGATACATAGCTAGTAATATGATTAAACAATATATTTTATTTTTTTAAGCAAAAATATTTGGGTTTTTGTAAATGCATCAAAAATTGAACTCGAATTGGAAAAAACGATTTTAAATGGATTTGAATATAGTCCTTAAACATTTAAGTGCAATAAAATATGATTAACCTTGAGATTTACACTATCCTCATTCATAGAATGCACAAGTTGTCATTCTAACTAATTGTAAGCTTTTTCTTGAAAAGTTGTTTTGGAGTGGATCAATGTGTACTTGTCATAACCAGTTTCGGTTAAGCGTAAGTAGTAGTATGAACAAGTTGTACATTACAGAAAAAGTCGTTTGAATAACGTTTGTTTCTCCTCGTAAAATTTTGTTGCTGTGTCACACTTTCAGAGAGTTCCATGGCCTATTTTTTGCCCGAGTTTGAATCTAAATCGTTGGTACAAAGCTTATTTCTAAGTGCGTATGACTCACCTTCAATTCTTATAATATTTGCAACCAGACAAAAGTAAAAAGCTCCCCATGAAACTGACATAACTTCTAACATATCTTACTGTGCATGGTAGATTTCTTGCTGTGACTATCATTAAAAGTAGCACTCACTTTAATTCGTATTCGAGTGGTTTTAATTATTTAAAGTTTAAGTTGTATGTTTCCCGTCGAAATTTTATGAAATGTAATGCTTTATTTCTACTCCAATGAAAAAAGAATAGCAGAAAGAAGTTAATTTAGATTATTTATGTTTGTTGAACGTTTTACTATTTCTAAAGTGTGGTTATAGTGTAAAATTTATTGTAAAGGAAATTCTTTGGAAATGCACGTGTCGTATTTTCCAATTTTCGCAACGTCCTGGAAAGCTGGTGGTAAAACTTTCTGCCTGCTTAACGTTTCGCCAGGATACAGAACGCTCACTGTTTCCGTCGCTTGCGAGTAAGCAACCAAGCTCACCCTTGCATTCCGCTGAGAGGTGGTGAGAGGGCGACACCGTAAAGTAAGTTCGCATTTGTTAACTGAGCAAGGATTTCATAACAATTTCACGTTTTAATTTTTCCTCGAGTCGATAAAAGTAAACGAGACGAAAACCTTACACGCTGTTGGATCTTCTCGGATTCTGCTTTCATAGTGAGATTGTTGGTAACCAAAAGAAATAACACAGTTGGATAGATTTTTTTAAAGGAAGATGCCTGATTGAGTTGAGTTTTGTACACTTTCCTTATATATCGGCAAGCCTGTCGTAAATACTTTGGCTGTACGCAAAATTTTGTTTTGTGTTGTTATTTTCGCCTTTCTCCTTCTTACTGTTCTTTTCTCTTACAAAAATTTTTGTCGTTGCAGTGGACGCCCTCTACCTTCCTGTTTTTCTTGCATTTATTTGGGCAGAAAAGTTATGGACGCTCTTTGCACTCGGAGATTTCCGCACACTCTTGTGTAGGCAATATTTTAGGCGATTGTTGGAGCGAGGTAATCAGCTTTTGTTTACAACTTTTATGACTTGAATTTCCCTGTTTTTTGGTCCTGCTTTGTTGATATTTATCATGTTACTGCGACTTCCATACAAATTCCAACGAGCATTGTTGTGTACAACGGAAATTTCGTTGTGCATCGAGTGTAACGGCTTAAACAATTTTTTTTCCTTCCAAATGCTTCTTTGTATTTCATAAGGAAAAGGTTCATTTGACTAAGCACCCGGTTCCATTCAACCTGCAGCATGTGATACTTGTATTCTGTTTCCCTTTCAAAAACTAGCGCGATATTTGTGCAAATGAGTTTTTCATGCTACATTCTTGCTTATTCTTTTGAAACTGCTCATTTTTCAGGTGTCGCTCTCCTTAAACCAAAATTTCACGGTGACGAATACTCGTCGCACGCTTTCATTTTGCTGTCGATCATCATCAATTGTTTCACTTCGTCTCGATAAAAAAATTCGTTTGGGGAAGAAATTACACACATACCACGTTTTGTGTATGTGATTTCGCAAATCTATACGCAATCCACAAATAGTTGGACTGGCAATATGATGAAACAATCCGACTATTCTCCAACGTAAGTTTTTTTGTTTCATTTACAATTTCAATTTTTTGTGGCACTGTAGGAGAATTGTTTTAGTACCTACATTCTCAAAATTCGCTTTGAACAATTTTAGTGATTGTTAATATGAGTTGCTCGGTTTTTAATGGAATATAATGAAAACTTTTTATACCTGTATGTCCATGTTTCAACATTCTTTTTGAAAATATTGCTTGTTTGGGAGAACAATATAAGAAGAAACCAACTTTTATTATTTTGCATGCTTAACTTTGCAGCTTGAGTGTCCAAGTGACAACATGGGAAAGAGACAGCCATGATTTATTTGATTACGAAGCAGCCCCCGTACATCGCAAACATTTCGTTTTGTCGTCTGCTGGAAAAATATTCCGGGTTGGTACGGAAGCTTTGTGTCTAGCAGACGATCAAAATTACCCCACTGATGCGGATTACCTTCTATCCATACGAATGCATGTATCTCGTGGTACCAGCACATCATATAATAGTGAAGTAACCCCTTCTGATGGTATTTGAATCTATGAAAAAAATATTAACCATTTGATAGAATGCGCTGTCAATACTGTAATTTTTTTGTATGTGGGACATTACTTGAAAAGATATGCCTACTATTTTTAATTCATAAATTTCCTCAACGCATTCTTTTGCTTATAGCCCAATATGAAATTGTTCCAGCTGAAAGAAGCTTGATTTCTGGATTGACGCAGAAAAAGCTGTGGCGAATCGTACGCGATTTACCTGATCAGAAGCATGTTTTGCGCGAAAATGATATTATAAAACTAGGCAGATGTAAATTGAAAGTCAGGCAGCTCGTGCATGCGGGAGAAACAGTCGAGGTGCGTCATCAATTCTGTCTCCTAAGCATAGTCATGGCATGCATGCTCACGTCAACGTCAAAAAAAAATTTCTTCTGTTATGATGGATGTTTTTAAAATATCACTTTTTGTAGAGCGTACCATATCCTATGTGGATAATACTTGTAATTTTACTTTGTTGCTGAATGTAGTTATTTTTTGTATAAATTTAATAAATGCTCTGCTCGATAGCATATTTCCGATGTTTTTCATTATGATTACTGTAGAAATAGGATATCTTGCGTTTTGTTTGTCGTCACCTTTGCAATATTACGTTGACTTATACACTCGAGTATGCTTAAACCTTTTTTTTGTTGCATCCAAATTTTTATTTCTTAGGATTTAGGATTTGATGATGGAACTTCTGTCACTTCCAACAAAACTGTCGCGTAAGAATAAGCTAGTTTTTCTATATCTTTCCCCATAATCTTTTTAGCGATACTACTTCATTTACGTAAGCAATTCTTGCTTACCTTCACATCTTTCTACTGTCTGCTTCTACATTGTATTTCCTTATAGGGAAATGAAGAAATTGCAATGTCGAATATGTTTGGGGGAGGGAGGGACGGATGATGATCCACTTTTTGTTGCTTGTGGTTGTAAAGGTTAGTTTTGTTGCGTCTATCATTCTTCATTTTTCGCTATTGCTAGACTTTTGTATTTGTTGTGACCTTTCATGGAAAGGTAGTTAAGTATTGCAGGCAACGTGTATTTCATATGGATTTGTAAACGAATTTATTGTATGAAAGTAGAATTAATTGGTGCAATTCTCTTGCATAAAAGTTTCTTATGGATTTTAAACTTTTTGAAACTGTCATGTTTTCCTTTGCAGGGACGATTGAGCATGTACATGTAGAGTGCCTTAAACGATGGATTTGTGGCCGCTTAAATTTTACTGTAATATATGCATTGCATAGATCTTTTTTCTCTGAATGGCATATTGAGTGTTGATAATGACTTTTCCGTGTCTGTGCATTTTAGATGCTGAGACTTCCTTTGTACATGGTGGCTTACGCAATCTTTTATGTTTTTATAAGGAACTAGTGTTGAAATATATTTCGATTGTTAATGTTATACCCCTTTAGGAGAGTGCCAAGAATTGCTTCTATATCAAGTTATTATGGTGCGAATTGTGCAAGCGTGCTTTCCCTATCATTGTGAAACGCCGGGATAGTAAGTGTACCTCTTTGCATAGCTTGTCGACAATGTCTTCTAAAAACGAGAACACGGTCGTTTTCGATGTTTTTATTTGCTGCACATACATCTCCTCTAACCTCACTCTTTTGTATTTTCCTGTCTACAGAAATTTTCCGGATGGTTCAGCTACCTATCAATGCATTTTCTGCACCTCTCATTGTATTAGAGAATGTGGTTGGAGTACGTCTATTTTTACGCTATATTTTAGATTTAACTATTTCTATAATAATTCACAATATATGTTGACGTTACTAATCACTTTCTAACTTACATTTTCAGAACAATCCGCGAGCCTATCATATCATCAATGTGACTGAAGGAAAAGATGTCAAATTGGTAGCGATTAGCGTTATAGACTTGTTTTCTAACGTCCTTAGTGCATGCTGATAGCGCTGATCAGGAATGTTTCCAGTTTATGGGTGAGTTTCTCGTGTGAATATACGACTTGTTTTTTTTTTGTATCTATTCGTAGGGTAGAGGTCATGAATGTGATGTTCGAATATCGGATGTGTCTATATCCCGTCATCATGCAACCATCCGCTATATAGACGGTATGAAGTTCTCGTTAATGTTTTTTTATGGTGCAAATACCAAGTTTTTGAACCTATATAACTGTTATTTTATAGGATGTCTACTGCTGTGACAATAAATAAATCGCATGTTTGCTTTATGCTTTTTCTGTTATTTTTACAACAGGTCAATTCCTTTTAGCGGATCATTTTTCGAAATTTGGTACTTTGGTATCTTTGAAGCATCCTCTACCTGTCACACAAAGTGGTTTGTTATTAGGGTCAAAATTTTTATAGTGTTTAATTCGCATGTTAAAATGGAATATTTTATTAAGAGGTGTGTTTCCATGCCTTTTTTCTACGCGATTTAACACTCGATTTATGTTGAATTTTGATGTCCGTGCAGATCGCTTGGTATTTCAAGCTGGTCGAAGTGTAGTGAAAATAAATTTTCTTTCTGACACTTCTCATGTCGATGAACAGACTTCTAAGACGGTAAATAAAAATGGTGAGCCTTTTGTAACCGTTTCTTCTACTATGACTTCGTAGTACCGTTTTTGATGCTTGTATTATGTTTCGAATACAAATGTGCTGTTGTAAGACATGAACATCCTCGAAACGCATTTGTCGTGAGTACTACGCTTTCATCAATTTCTGAGCTTATATTTATTGTGCTTTTATCTGGAATTAAAGCAGCAGGTGGAAGTAAGAAACCAGGTTCAAATTAGTCGGCCGATCTTGCGGAGCCTACTATTCCAGGTAAATCATTCAGTCATGCTGTCGTTTGTTACCAATAGAGTAAAATGGAGGTTGTAATATTTTTCAGAATAATTTTCTACACAATGGCTATGCATTTTGTGTTTATAGTTTTTTATTTTCGCATTTTTAATAATTGTCTTTACCTCTTTTTCTTATCCCTAGTTTGCCTTATTCTTTATAATTCAAAAACAAGGCTTGGAAACAGTTGTGCAAAAGAGGTATAGTGTTGTAATGTGCCTCCACACCCGTTTTCATGATCGATTTTATCGGCTGCTTTGTAATTACTACGATAAAATCGGCTTGCAAGGCGTGTAGAAAGTGACTGAAATAAAATTGCTCATTCTATTCTATGGATGATCAAGTTATTTACTTCTTATGGATAGTCTCCATCAATAAAATTCAATGGACCGTGCGATAGTTATCGATTTCAACTTTGTGAAAACTGCGTAGAAAATGCTTGAGTAGCGCATCTTCCTAGTGCTGACCTATCTTTCTGATGCGTGGATCCCCTACAGTCTGTACGCAGTAATCGACGATAACGTACGTACCGTACCTACTGTTGTTACCTGGATCTTTGTATTTTGCGGAAACCGCATGCTTTACCTTACTTTTGTTGTGGTTGAACCTCCTGATTATATTTCTCTCCTGGAATTTAGAGTTTTGTATGCTATTCCGTAGCCAGTCAATTCAACAGTTGGAACTATATCTTACCCATGAAATTTGCCCCTATCTTACATATGGCATTATCTTGAAGTTTCTTAAAGTTATTCTTTCTAATCCTTTGCTATGTCGTTGGTTATTGAGGATCCACAAAGCGTATTCAGTATACATCCTGTGCCTTTTCGTTTTCCTACGTAGGCTCTAGATTTCCCATGTTTTTTTCTGTACGTGAACATGTTTGAAATGCAAAAGAGGAAGGTTTGCATCGCTGTACGTCCCGTAAAATCTCAACAGCCATATACACTTCTTTCCTTGCCTGAACCATACCACTTTTACACCGTAAGAGTGAAAACTGGATGAGTTTTGTAGAAGAATCAACGCAGCATAGTGCAACCGCACTGCAAAGGATAGGAATTATATACAAAAAATCTTCTTGAAATATTACCGTTTTTAGTAATTGAACAATTACTGGTACCGAAATAGCATAGGATTAAAAAATTGAATGTGGTTTCTTCCTAATTAATTGGCATATTCTCTATAATATTAATGTTTTAAAATTGGAATGTTTCACTCGTGTATGCTGTAATAGAAACTTTTTAATTATAGGAGGATTCATTGGCTATGTAGCGTAAACGAAATGCGTTAGGTATTGTACTGTTGTCTTTCTCGTTTGTGCCTATGCGTTGGGGTGTAAAGGAAATTAAATAGTAGAAGTTATTGTATAGCTACTACGAAGCTATTCAAGCACTCCCTCTTGGTTGCACTGCTCTATCTCTTTAGCAGCTGTATAGAATAGAACTTACATTTTATGTAATTGTTGTTTTATACATGTGATTGGAAGCACTCCATGTAGTTTTAAGACAATCTGGGAAGTGCAAGGAGCTTTAACACGAGAGTATACAAATTTATTCGTGTATTTATCTCCCTCTTGCTTATGTAATAATAATATATATTTCTATGCGTATATGTGCTAAATTCTGAATCATACTGTTTTTTGAGTGCTTTTTATGCTCGGATCCATAAATGAAATTCAAGAAGCGAAAAGATCTACAAAATGTTTAGTATGTCTGCACTTCTTTATTCCTTTGAGTGCGGAAATATTTAAGACTTTTCTTTGAGGTAATAAGTTATTGCTTGTTAACATGTCTTTCTCTGTTATTGCTTGTTAACCTGGCTTTCTCTGCTATATGCTTCCATTTGTGGATACTCAATGCCTGTTTAGGAAATAATTGTTAGGTTAATGTTGCTGCTAGGGAAACATTTCCCTGCTGTGACGTGTGTGCGTAAGATGGCGCACTTCAATTTTTTAAACAAGTATAATAGAGGTTAGTTAGCAAAATCGGCTTTGCTGCTTTCATGCCAAATGTGAAATTTTCATTTTGAATTGGCTTATTTTGTTCGCCTCTGCACAAACTATAGGAAAAGTGTAGCAGATGACAGCGTAAAATTCATAACACGAAATGAAAATTTATGAACGATTTTCGTTTTTCTTCTGAAGTGTAAAAAGAACTAAAAGCTACAAAGAAGATTATTGCTCAGGAGCCCTGTTTATTTGCGCTTGAGCATAAAATTATGGATGATCAAAGTAGTCTGTAAACTTACACATCCAGCAGAAAGTAGCATTGAATCTTGTTGGTTTCTAATGAATGTCGATCTGTGCGAGAGTATAATTAAAGAAGGCCTGAAATGTGTGATTTTCCTTTATCCGCCATATTTCACTTTGAATGGTAACGGAGCGAGTGAAGCGTCAAGAAACCAAAAGCTTAGTTGCACAGGATCATTTTTAAAGCCGATTTTAAATTTAACGATTAAAAAAATTTGCATTTTCAATATCGCGTTTAAGAAAAAAAAAGTAGGGATGTTAAAGCACGTTTTGTACATATTTACTAGTGAATGTGGAATAGAGGAAAAGTCTTCTACGAGGTAATCCGTAATAGCCATAGATAAATCAAATCAGCATCAAAAAGTGGTCTGCCCGCTCTATCATTTGATGTTCAAGAGCAACTTGCATATGGCGTGTATATGCGTAATTGAGAGCAACCGCCGTAACAAGATATTGTTGAAAGGATGGAACATTACAGCAAAAAACAAGTAATCAAAAATTAGCTCTGTGCATTTTATTTCTGTTACAGGACATCCTTGTTTATTTTTTCTTTTTACTTCTACGTTTTTACAACGTAATGACTATTCGTATTCCTTACAAAAAAAAATATTCCGTTGTTTAATGGAGTTAATTCAAAAATGTTCCAGATGAAATTCATTTAAGTTTACTTGCAACTGCGCTTCAGAGAATCTTACGTTCCGACATAAAAGAGAATTTATTCAATTGTTTATTGCTTAAAATGCAAGGAATTCAATAATTGAGAAAAATCAAACGTTAGGTAAGTAGATTTTCCGAATAGAACTTAAAAGCGGAAATTTAAAATGTGGTCAAAAAAACAAAACAACGCCATAGGCATTACAAATATATCTCTAACAAAGCGTGAATTTTTTAAGCTTCTTCATAAGCTTTCATTAAAAGTGAGATAGCAAGTTACCGCATGAATAATCCAATGGATTTCAAAAATAATTTAAACATAAAATACAACATTAAAAAAAAGGGGGATAATATTCATATAATTTTAATTTTGTTACTGCAAAGCGCAGATAATCTTAAAAATGATACCACAATAGTAGAAAAAAAAGAAAAGGCCTATTTCCATAATATCGCATTGCATCTGTTTTAAAATAGGCAGCACACTCCATATATAAAAAAATGGCGTTTTCTGGAACTAAAACAAGCGATTAATTGCTTCGCTGAGGATACATAGAGAAAACAAGCCATTAATAAATCCTCATTACAGATAGAGCGAAATAGCGTTAACAATCTTCAACAGTCATACGCCTCATCTGGATTCGTTTCTGTAGTGAAAAGCGATACACAGTCATTAATTTACAAAAGAAAATAATAAGGTAAGGAAAATTGCGCCCTAGAAAACTGAAAAATAACTCAAATACAGAAAAACAAAAGATAACTGTAGAGATTACTTCGAGGTAAAATAGAAATAGAACGCATTGAAAACATCAAAATCTATAATAAAAACAAATGGTGATCAAAAAATATATATGGTTTGCGAAGTATTACTGTTCATTTGCCAACAATGTCCTCAGCATAACTGAGCAGCATAGATATAATACTATATAATGTACGCATTCTAATCAAATATGAGTAAAAAAACTACAGCATTTACATGTATGCGTATTATCAGATTTTTCTTTGCAGCGTATATCAACGTTAAATGCATCAATAGGAAATGGAGCTCCTTCTGTTCCATGAGTATCTGGTTTAGGAAGCTTCGAAGATTCGGGTACAACGATATCCACATGAATAAGAGTAGCTAGGACACACATTTTTATTACCTACGCAAGGCATTCACGTACAGAATATAATTGCAAATAAGTGCAAGTGGGCATACAGGTAAAAAAACGAAACTAATGTGAGCCTTGCTAAAATTTTTGAAATCAAAAATAATTAAAAGTATATAGCATTAGCAATCAAAACTCACAAACGTACCAAAGTAGCAAAATGGCGACCAGGGCATAAGTGGTGTCCTCCACCGAATTCCATGACATTTCTTGGCACGATAACTTCCGCTTTGTCACTGTAAAAAATTAAAAACTAAAGCATATGGTTTACTAAGGTATGTGTTACTAGTAGATACTTGTAAACCACGCAGCTAACACAAAGAAAAAAGCAATATTACCAAGCACCATATAAAAAAGATTAAAAAAACAGAGGAAGTTAGCCCCCTAACTTGCATTTTCTACAGAACTTTGGTTTTGTTAATATTATCTCGCAAGGCTTGCCATTTTTCTTAATTCCAGTATGAACGTGTAGATTTTAAAACGTACACTTCCGATTCGTCTGGCTGCTCCTTTGATAAAAACCGTCCAACGTCAAACTTTTCCGGGCTTGGAAAAAATGAGGGATTGTGATGTAGACACAGCCGAGGAAATATAATTATCCAGTCTCCTCTTCTTACCGAATACTTAGGGCCACGGTTAGATTCAATAAAACAATCTCCTTCTGCTTCTCTAACAACAGAAACAGTTGAATAGAACCGAAAAACTTCCCTGCCATAAATAGCACACAGAAACATCCCTTGTCAAGGGTAAAATAAATGTGCTTTATAACGGATAGCAACGTGCTGCGCGTTTATCTATACAAGGAGAAATAACTTGCACTGTTATTCAATGATAAGTGCTTTACTACTCTTGTAAACGTGAGAAGCCTTGCAAAAAGTAAAACATAATTCAATGCACCTTAAAACCTAATATTTTTTACAAGATATGCACTAGAAAGTATATAAGATATTACAATATGCTACTCACAATAAAAGCGCATCCAAATGAGGGAGCAATTCAATATCTTCAAAGCGAATGTTCTAGCAGAGTATACATTTAAAAATATTGCAAAATACAGCAAAACGAAACATAGCATGCATACTTAAAACGAGAAGAGATGATCAATCAGTGTGTAATTCTTCTCACAAAGCGTCAGACACTGAGACTTATTGCAGCACAACTATGAATAACAAACACCACTGCTAGAAAAAATAAGCACAACTAAACAATTTCAATTCCTCAATTTTGGGAATTTCCTTTTGAAAGCTGCGAAACTATTTTTATAATAGAGCTTCACTGCAACGAGGAAGTTTCTGCAGTTTTAAGGGGAGGATAATACAATGCATTATAAACCGCATCCAATGAATACTCAGCCTCAATAAGTTCGCGCAATATTAAAGGCAAGTCATCGTTTTGATATTCACTTTAATAACTACACATGTACTATATGTAGCTAAATTCATAGAACTTCTTTGGACCTGCAGCGACCAGAGTAACTCATTTTTGCCCATTAATTTGGCAATATCACTACGGATTCCAGCGGCTATGTCTTTGTCATCTAAAATTTTTGCCAGCATCCAAAAAACATGTGGTATCGTCATAGTCAATCCAGTAAACCATACATCCATTATTCCGGAAAACCATGCATCACCGACACCACTCAAAGCATGGAAATGGGCTCTATCCCTAGCAAATGGAGCCCACAGTGTACTATCAGACTCGCACAAAATATTCCGTACAGCCTGCAATCTCGAAAAGTAACTACGCAACCATAACTTCTGAAATGGTAATCCTAATGTGGCAAGCTCAAAGTTCTTCCGCAAATTAACATAGCAAGGGTACGCATCAGGAAAGTTTGTACCAAAAAATACTTCGGTCATAACATCAAAGACTAGGCATCTCGAAAACTCAAGCAGGTCAACTCTAATATACTGCGTCATCGGTAATCCAGGAAAAAATCTCGTTGTCTTGTAAGTAACTTGCGGTGCTACTTTCAACAAATCTACATTCGTGAAACTATTATTTACAGTTACGCATTCACTTGAAGGAAAACATTGCATATTCGTCGACTTTTTGTTTGAAATGATTCCCGGATTGCTGCTGTTTTCACAAGATGAAATAACTGTTTTGCTATCACTTGACACATTCACACAATCCCTTCGTTGTTCCGATGATTGTGAAGTAGGAACGCCGTGCCAACGCCTACATTTTCTGCTAATTGTGTTTGTTTTTAAAGAATCCACAGGTTTAACACTAGATATAGACACCAGATTGTCGACTGTTTTCAAGGACCGAAATGCCACGCTGATACGATAAAATAAATGATTTAGAGAATACTTTGAAAGGCCCGTGACTTCAATGGAACGTCGCCGTTTATAATCAATCTTTGTCCAATCTTTTTCAGACAACCCTTGCGAATGTACACGGAAATGTTTCGTAATCAAATTGAATGTAAGACATCGCTGCTTCAAAATGGATTTAATATACGAAGGATCCAAAACAACGATAACACGATGTCCTAAACAATTGCATGCATCAGTACATTGTACACAATGACAATAAATCTCCGATGCCTTAAAAAAGCGTGCTGATTCGGAAATTCATATAATACAACACGAATAAATGACAGGCCTATAAAAATAAATGGTGCGTAAAGGTTTGAGCTCCAATATTTGGAATAAAATTGAAAAGGCAATAAATGCATTTCAAAGAAAAAGGTAAATTTCTCAAACTTTTAGTTAAAATGATTTATTTTTGAAAAAAACATAGCAGCATATAATGCTTTTCATTTTCAAATTAAAAAATAGATTCATTGTGAGAAACATGTCCACAAATGCACTTACGGTTCATACAAAAAAGCACGCTTTAACATGCTAAAATTAATTTTATCTCTACGAAAATACCTGCCAAAGAAATAACAAAGACACTTCCAACAGACTTTTCGATGCTCTTTAAAAATTGTTCATGGAAAAATTTGAGTTGTATACCGCTCCCTACAAAAGGAAGGAATGAGTGATGAAGAGGGGGTTCCCCTTTACGAGCAATCCAAGCATTAAAGTAAACTAGCAATACGACATACATAGCAAAGAGCAATAAAAATATTGCTAATATCGTGCCACCAGTGTGCAATGAAGCAAACTGATACATTGAGGCAAAAGGAGAATTCTCAGTAATAGTCCAAAAAAAAAAAAAGCATTTATAGAAAGGAGAAACGACTAGCCAAATCAAATCAGATCCAGCTGCAGCACCACTGCTTTCAATGCCTTCCATGTTTGCAATTAAAGGCTATTTCGATAGCACAGGCAGAATTGCAATAAAAACTATTTCTTGACTAATCTCTCGTTTTGGTGCATAAAAACATTACTTATTAAAAAATCAAAGACAAGACAGATGACACTGTCAAGTCAATGCCGGTGCAGAGATGTAATAATGGCAAGCAGATAGTAATTACCAAAAAAATTGCATGGGTAGAATCACTCCAATGCAACATTAACAGGTGTCATAAAAGCTTATACTTAAACTGAGTCCCGATAGACGCGTTTTTTTCATAACAAACAATGCTCAACTTTTAAAAATCTGTAATCACAAGGGTTTTCATTCAAATTTACTTCATACATACGGGAATTTTTTTCATATTTCAGTATCACTGACTAGTATTCTGACATTGGGTAAGCTGTTATTATCAAAACAAGCAATGCCACAGCAGAAAACAATAGAAAGTGGTAACTGTATGCAGAGCAAGAACATAAAGTAAAGCACTTAATCATGGCTTCGGATTCCAACAACCTGCTGTCACTAAAACAAAACTTTCCATACTAAATGGCTCTGTGCCTCAAGAGAGGTCAAGCATTTTCAGGGTTAGCAGTTGTGATGCAAGTGTAAGGGAAAAAAAGTAATACTTCGCAACGTTCGCCTTACATTGCAGTACTCAATAACTGAGAATAAGAGACACCTCATGAAAAAGTATGGATTAACTTATGGGCCATACAGAAAAAGGAACAACAATGGATTTGGCAAGACATAAGGATAATCATTTGAGTTCAGTCCAGAACAACTAAAAACTGGAAATTGTCATGAGTGGATCGCAGTTGAAAATTCTCTTGTATAACTTTGCAATTCGTGCAGTCTCGTAACAAGGAAAAGCTGGAGAGAAAACAAGCTGCCGCCGCTGTTCGTACCATGCGACGAAATCTGATCGTGGACAATCGTAGGTTATCAAGGAAGCTAGCTACTCCTTTGGGTTGACAGACGGGAAATATCTATGGTTCCCGCTTACTTTCAATTCTTAGTCGAAGACCCATTTTTGCAACTCATGTGCTGTCAATGAAAAGATTATGTTAAAAAATGATGCAATCTACAGAAATACAATAAGAGCAATATACGGCCTACATTACTTTGTGTTTTCACTCCCTTTATCACTTTTTTATAAGACCCTTAAAGGATCGCTGCTTTCGGAGACAATTGAAGTGCTTACGCTTAATTTTAGACTCAGTTTACGTTACCTAGTTTTCAAAAGTACTTGAATAAACAATTATAGGAGCTCCAAATTTTGAAACACGTTTTTGAATTCTCTGGAATTACTTTACATTTCCAAAACTTTGAAAAGAGATGGAGGAATAATGAAAAACGATAATTTACCCAGCATTAAAGATGTAAAACGTAGGTTTTTTGTAAAATGATTGACCGTCACGTTTTCGCCAATTGGTACCTCTATTTCAACTTACTCTATTTTGGTCTTTTCTTGAATAAGTGAACTCAATAATTAAGCGAGTTCTTATGCATGTTTACTGCTGTAGGTTTTATAACTATAAGAAAAACTTATGAATGAAGTAATTTGACAGGAAAACAAAAATGGGAGTAAAAAAAGACAAGATAAATATTTGAACGTTGATTAATAAACTCTCTCAGCTTTCTATTTGCTACAAACACTATTTGAAACAGAAACATAGTCTAGAAAAGTTTATTGTCGTTTTCCACCCTCTTTTCAAGTGCTACGTGAGTCATGCTGGCGGTTTAGGTGTGTTAGGAAAGAACATGTGTGTTGCTGTTATTACTGCTATTACTGTCAAACTTTACAAATGAACATCTGTGCAAAACCAAACTATAATTTGATAATTTATGTATTTTAAAATATGGCAATGAAAGGAAAGAGAAAGAAAAACATTCAAGTACAAGAATCATTCAAGTAATGAAAAGCAAGTTGTCTTAATTACACATCAACACATAGGATTCTAGAAAACGTGGTTTAACATAATAGAAACATAAAGTAAGTCTAGCGTCTCAATTCTTTCTATGTTATAATAGCCAAAGATTCTTTTTCTTTGACTAGGGAAACTGCTGCATGAGCAGTTTAGCGGAACCCTTGTCAATACAAAGAAAGGATTCAGGATTCAGACGTATGTTTTTACAGGGGAACTGGCAGAATTCTTAAAATTACGGCAAGAAGCCATTATGGATAAATTTATGTGTAGAATCTCAAGCATCAGCAGGAATCTAGCTATAATTTCAGCTAGAAATAATGGCATTTGTAATATTTCCCCCTCTAAAATAATTTCATAATATTCAGTAGCTACGAGTTTCGAAGCGAGTACTAAATCACTTTGAAATGGCTATCAAAGGTATTAACCTATCAATTATAAGTGTTAGCAAGATAGTAATAACTTTATGCATTAAGTAAATTTGATATTATGAGAGAATTATATCGTTAGATATTTTGAGTATATTTAGTCATCTAGGTGTGTTTGAGTGTACACTAAAACAATTGTTTATCCGATTGGCTACGATTGCTTATTTTAGGATAACATGTAGAAATTTATGGAGATTGGAAGCTACTGGAACAACTAAAGAACTTTTCTATAATTTAAGTGCTCTCTCAGAAAAAATACTGTCTTAAATGGCAGAACTTTACTTTTTCTACTAATGTGCTAAGTAAAACGAGGAATTTGTAAAATCTGGATGTTTAATCCCCTACTTGAAGAAAGCCGTACTAGTTTGCTTAAATATTTTTGCATAAAACAGCTATTTCATTAAATGCAAAAGCTTAGTTTCTTAAAATAGCCAGTGTCTATACTGACAGAACGCCTAACTCTATACTCTATCACATTCAGCACCATTCAAAACGGAATTCATTACTCAAACAAGCACATTTTATTTGTGTTTCTTACTTGGTATCGTTAATTACATACTTCTTCTGGGCTGAATTTCAGCTATGACACGTCTACTCTCATACTCTGGGTTTTGATTCATTTAGGCAACACTAAGGGGAAGCATAGATACTTCAATTAAAAATATAGGCCGCTTTATTCCGCCTTTAACTTTTGTTCTTTAACTTTTTGATCACTTCTTGTAAAATTTAATTTCCTACAAAAAATAAAGAAGTTGTTTCTGTCAGTTTGTTGATGCCTTATAGTTACGAACGCTTAAGAAATGCTTTGAATTTCAGCAAATTGGATACCATTCTTTTATTTGTTGACTGAATGCTACGTCTGCGAAAAGGTAGCTTTTTCTTGTAATTTATTCAGTGAATTTACATTTGTATGCCTTATTTAACAATTGTCGATCTCTAAATTTGAAAAAAATTCTTCAATACCCTTCAGTAGAAGTCAGAAGTTTTTTGAAGGATCGCTCAGTATTAAAATTAAAACACAATAGCAGCTATAAAATATGAAGCATTGCGCTGAGAAATTTTTAAAGCTTTTATCTTATGTTTACTCAGGCAATAATTTCTTGGTCCGTTTATAACTTTTATTTGTCTCATTATTAGATTGACCTCACAAGCCGTATATTACGTAGTTCTCACGTAATCGTCTTTCTAACGCACTTTAGTGTAAGAGTATGCATATCACTTTTATAGTTATAGTTTAGCTATACTTCAATTCCCTCAAACGTTGGATGAGTCTTCGAATCTTCTCAATATATAATCAATTTTTATTTGTTTGTATCTTCTAAAAATTATGTTTTAATTTTGATATACGCAAGCAAAATTGCTTAACGATAACAACTGAATTGCCATTTTAAAAAATTAATGTCTTCATATAATTATTCACTGTTATTCAAGAATGAAGAGAATTTGCGCAAGAAAAACTACGCATCTTGTGTAGTATTTTTTTGCATGCAATCATTATTTCATACCACCTGCGCAATTGGGTGTTTAAGTAAACCTGAATTTGTTTTGTTTTTCTGCTTACATTTCTCTTCCATTCCATTATGTACAGCTCATTTGATTTATTTTTGCAACCTCTCACTCCTTAAAACTAATTGTTTTATCTACTACTAGGTAGCATCTTTTCACTTTTCTTAACGTTTTATTCGTGATACTTGAGATACTATCTGCATGGTGTTTCCTCAAATTTTGAAAAATAATTCGTTTCATGCGACAATAACATGTATAGTAATGATGACAATTTTATCAATTTACCCATTTTTCACATAATTTGTTGCACTAATCTGCAACCATCTCATGTAAAAACTAATTTTGGCTGCAGCTTAGAATCAAAAATTGAAACTGTGCATGTTGGATTCATTGAGTGTATCAATCTCTCCTTCATGCTAGAACTGACGAAAATGCTTTCTTCTATCATTCTCTGTAGTCATAGTAATTGCAACTCAAAATATAGAAGTGAAAGGAAAAAAAATACAAATCCAATGGTAAAAAGATACGCCTTATAGCTATCCGTTTAATCATGTAGAGTAATGAAGTTGCTTACAGCAAACATAAATTGAAGAAAATGTGCAAAACATGAGTTAACCTTAAGAATTTCTTGCATCAAAAGCATTTTCAAGGCTGACTACTTTACGTTAATTCAGCTAAAACTCAGTTCCATGTCACAGCACAACCTTGACAAAGTTTACGTGAAACAAATGGTAGAAAAATTTTACATTACGAAAATAGCAATTGCTACTATGACAGGTTATTTCTATGAATGCATACTTGAAGTCATGGGAACGGAAATTAAAATCTGAACATTGCAATGTTTCTGTATATGCTTACTGGTCAGTTTTTTTCCTTTGTCCAAGCATAACAAGATGTCCAGTCGTTTCTTATTGTACATATTCATTCGTGAATCTCAATTATTGCAGTCCACTATCAGCCAATTTATGCAGAATTAAGTGTACTAGACTTATTGTTCTTTTGGCATCTGGTACAATGTTGTCAAAAATTATTCTATTCAATCAATTAACAAAAGTAATGATTACGTATAAGATTGCGAAAAATTTTTCTTTCCCAGCGTCTTTAATTATGAGGAACTAAACGTTTCTGCGGAACGATTTATAGTATAAACACAAAATGATTCATGAAGATTACATTTATATTGTAATTATAATAAATATGTAACACTCATAAAATATTCCAACTCTAAATTTGAAACACGTTTCACCTCTAGCATTAATTCTATTAAATGTGAATTTTCTGCAAAAACTATGGATCTCATACCTTATTAAATATAAAATGCAATAAACAACAAGCAGAAAGAAAGCACAGATACCGCTTTGCACTATTACTATATTATTAGTGCTCCTGTGCGTTATAGGCATAACAGCAAATTTAAACATTGGAAAATGGTAACGATTTCTCCTCTCAGTTTGCTCTGGAGGTTATTGATACAGATACCATAGCAATATAGTTTTCGTCAATAACATTTCTACTAGAGCATTTAAAGCATCGAAATAAGTAGCTTTGAATTTCACTTTTCCCCAATATTTGAAGGCCTTCAGTAGCAATTTCCCTTTCGTCCCGCACTTTTTACATGTTAAATCGTTGGAAATTATCCATTACCACAAATTGCAAAAATGAAAATGTGAGATGGGCAAGCTGCATTTGATAGTTATTTGCAAACTCAGGGCTAAGCAAAAATCTTGAACGATGAAGCGACGGCACATTTGTAGCTTCAAAATGACGTAAGTTAGAAAAAGAGTATAAAGCTTTAGATTTGAAATGTATACAATAATTTGATGTACCCGGACAATTTTTGCACAAATAGCATATCAGGGAAAGCATTAAGGCATGCATGCATTGCGATGTCATTCACGGAATGCAAATGTCAACAGAAGTTAGTATCAACGGACGATTATGAAGATACAACGTAGTAACTTACTTGAATAGAGATTTTTACGATTCTTACAATTAATTTTCTTTGAAATTTCTTTTTCTTTCGAATTAGATAATTTTCTTTTACCTTACGAATAGCTATTTTCGGTTACGAGTTTTGTCTGTACTTGATGTTTGTCATTTTCATTGTGTGAAACGTCCAGTTTCTTCTGTTAGTGATTTGCGGTTGGCTTTCACGAGTAAAGAGCACTGGTGGAATTCTTTACAAATTCAATAACTATTTTACTTCCTTTTTAATTACTTTAGACGCTAGTGCTTGATAAATTAACTTATTTGAGATTTGCTAATTTTATGTTTGCTTTCGAGCAATAGGGTTTCTGGATTCGCGTCATCTTCCGGGTATATCTTAACTCACTGGTATGCTCGTTAGTAATTGCCACGCGCAGATGATAAATGTGCCATTTTGAGTACATATTGACACATTTTGAAATTTGAATTTACTCCGCATTGATAAAACTATTTGCTGTAACTCATTGAGGCTATATCGAGATGAGCATTTGAATCTAATTTGCGGTGTGAAGAAGCGTTGCATATATGCAACTTTTGCTATTAAATTTCGCATAGAGTTATATGCTCTAGCACGTTTACTAAAGAGTGTAAGATCATTTTATTCGCAGCTGTAAAATAAATTAAAATATTATACAATAACTGGACCTGGATGAAAAGTTACACGAATCACAACGCGGGCTTTTGGTCAGAGACTTCTTTTAATCTTTCAAGTGAAAACAAACAATGCCAGTAAAATGGAAACGATCACCTTCACTTTCACCTTGCAAACCAAATATGTCAATACTTTTCTCACTAATTATGTGAGCTGAAATTTGTATGATTAAATGTTCACAGCTTAGAAAATGTTCGGATGCGTTTACATTATTATAACGCCTTTCTCACGTGTTGCTGACGTTATTCCGACTTCAAAATTATGGTAGAGATGACCGTACCCATAGAAAGCAGTGACGATTTAGCTTTTTACGATAACTTTAGTCGCATCTGGCCAACTCAAATAAAAACAAAATTAGTTCGTTCAGAATAAAATTTTTTAAAGTAGCAGTAAAATAAGCACTTCCGTTGTTGAACCTCAGCATTGCTTCATAAATGTTGTAAATAAAACAGATAAGCCATGCATTACTATCTCAAAAATTGCACCAAAGTAAACTATATCTGCTACAATTTTACCCTAAAATAAAAACATTTGGAGACGTTTGAACAAACTTGGCATCCGCAATCGTTATAATACAAAAAGAGAGGGCTTAATCCATTGTGTCTCGGAGCTGTGATAGCTATACCATTTTCCTTTCGTAGCAAGCTAACTACAATAATGAGAAGCTGATACAAATGATCAGGTAAGAAAACGAAACGAGATGCTTCTATAGATTCAACGAAAATGATATTCCAACAAATTTAATGCGAATTTTCCCTCACATTGGTTGGGTTATAGCAAAACTAATGCAAGTGCAGGTGTGTTTGTGGAGGACACCGCAACTTTGTGTAACACCGGATTCTCATGTCGAAAAAAGATCAAACATGGGGTCACAATTTTAGTTTTTATTGAAAAAGCCGATTGTAGAATGAAGACGTTCTATAATGACGACTACTTGAGGCATTTCTAAACTTTTTATTTCTTATGCAAACAAAACATAAATGATGCGCCAAGTGAAAGATATGTGGCTCTACATTTGAATTATCTATGAGAAGAAAGCTTGTTGATCTATGAATTACTTGACCTAGCCTTTGCAAATTGCGTGACATTTTATTTTTCATGTTCTTAAAAATTTTTGCAAATCGCAGCAAATAGCGGTAACCAAAAACAAAGTTCTAACATACATTTAATAACTTCAATTAAGGGTACTGGTGCAAAGAAACTCTGAGATGAGATACTCTTTGCTTATTACTTCCATATGTTAAATCATGCTTTGCAATGAAATTTGAGCCCTTCTTGCTCAATCATATCAGATCTCCAAGTGACTGAAAATCGAGGGCTAAATGAACGATTTTGTGAAATGCAGCCTTCCATCAAATTATTATAAATATTTTATAAAAACGTGGCATTTTGAGACAAAAAGAAACCAGTATTTAACATTTGAAAATGCTTACGGAAACCAGTCTAGCTGGTTGTTTTCTCCCAGGGTGCGTTACCTTACTAGTGCAGTGACGGTATTTCATCGTTTGCTATGCATAATTGAGACTGCTCAAGTTAGAAAATTCATGAAAAACAGATGTACTCCTTGGTTTTGTTTGTACAATGGCTATCCTTATCGCTTGAACATTTGAATTGCCTCCATGAAATCTTTATATTTAGAAAGCGTTGCTTTGCGCTTTTTTCAAAAGTAAATATTGGGTTCTTTACAGGAAGAAGACTCTAACATTGGCCTTTCATGCAGTGTACAAGTTAGGTTCCCATTATTTCACCATACAAAAGGATGATGGCATCCCTCCAATAGCTCTGGATAGGTAAGGTCATCCGATCTACCTAAGAGAGGTGGCTCAAGCCACGAATGATGAGAGCTTCCAAGAGGTTCAGTTTTTGAATAATAGATCCATTGCCATTTTGGTTTGAAACAGAAACGTTAAAAGATATGATCCTCAAACAGGTTTGTGCTGCTATTTTTACGTGTTGTATGCTCTAGCCTACTCCTGAATTACCTCCGAAGCAACTGCCATGGAATACTCCAAACTGGTGAAAACCTTCGCTGCGAGCCCAACTTAACGTATGATACTACGGACTTTACACATCTACGGGCAGTAAGCAGCTTATTAGGTATGCCAAAGAAATTACGCATTTACATTCTGACATCTGATAGTTATGTCTCCAAGCATAGAATATTTCAGGTAAAAAGGAATATTTTCTACCGAATATCTGATGCATATATATTTCGAGAAATGCAAATGTAAAAACTGTAAAAGGGTTAATGTTACCGTGTTTATCTCAGAAGAGAGGGAAATCAGTATTTTGATGCGATAGCAATGATTTAGCATCCAGATTGTGAGGCTATAAAAATGACTGGGAACCTTTGCAACTGCTTTTTGTACTTGCTAGCTCCTTATCATTCGTAATCGGACTGGGTTTAAAAACTTTTTATAGTTTCTGTGTCAGGTTCCATCTTCAGATTGGTATGAGGTATCCCTAATTCCCCCGAAATGGAAACAAGAAGTAAGTATAAACAGATGTGTAAGCTTTAAGCCTTAGCCGAATTTGTTTGAAAAAGTTTTTGATAAAAAAATTGAAGAACTTTCTTTGCATTTAAGGTACTGTATGTTTTTTAGCTTGGTTTGATCCTTTCGGTTAGCTTTCCTTAGTTTTGCATTTAATGTAAGCTCAGTAGTGTACCCACTTTAAAGAATAATCTCATTGTTCTTCTTTTAGTGACCTTCAAAATATATGATACATCTTATCACATAAAAAATCTCGCGCTTGCTTAGAGTTTCAATGTTTTACTCTGCTTAAAGTTTGTAATGTTTCATGCAAAATCGAATCTCATTTTATGAAAATTAAATTAAGAAATCTGCTGATCTTCGATTTTATTTTGCTCTGTAAATTAAAATAGTGAGAGCAAAGAGAAGGAATACGCAATAATTGGTCTAAGTAGACTTGTTTCCATCTCGCTATAGGAAATGCGACAGAGATTTCTTCACTTACCATGGGTCCGATTTTGTAAGACGCTAGAGGAAAAGAATGCAATCGTATCTCAAGATTTTGCCAGCGGTGCATTGGAGTGTATATTTTCAGACTTGTTGAACCATGAAGCAAATTTCTCCTCTGATATTTTTGAAAATTTTCAAAGAAACAGAAATATAGAAAGGCATTATTCTTCCTCTCCTGATCAAACACGAGTTGGAATTGAAGCTGGACCCACAGTTTTGCGGCCATTATTGCTGGCTAATGCTGTAAGAACTTGAAAGTGAAACTATTTTTTTAATTTCATTGCAATTTGACAAAAATTCTCTCATGTTTCTAAGTGTTCAAAATGCCCATGTTTGAAAACAATGAGAAACTACTTTTAGCAATTAGATGTTTTTGAAAGTATTTGATGTAATCTTTTTATTTTTTTCGAGCTGCTGTAGTATTTAAGCGCATGTAGAATGTTTTTGCGACTGAAACGGTAGAGCATTTCTCTGATCGCTTCCCTGTTAATTCATTTGTCTTGGGTTGTTTGTTTGTCTTGCACGTACCAAAAATTGAATTATCCGTGGATACTTGAGATGTACAGATCGACTATTTGTTCCTAACTATTTTCACCGACTCTAAGAAAAAGTTCAAGGTGGGATATGTAAATCGCATTATTGGCTTGAAGTCTTTCTTTAGCAAAACTTTCTGAAAATGAATAATGTTTCTCGCTACCTTTTTGTTGTTAAAGACTGAGAGCTAAGTTTTAAAAAGTTATAGCATTATAACTACGAAGAGGGTTGAGTCAATTGTATCTTTCCATTTCGTTCATACGTAATTGATTTTCGAAATGCTAATTTAACTTTACATTTGATTTTTCTATACTCTTAAATAAAAGATTGTCAAGACATCTTCCTTATTGTGCAGAATGGTAAGACTCTCATAACTGAGAATGAATTGCAGGAACGGTTTACTCCTTGGCACTTTTACGAGCAGTACCAATGGAAATTTGTATCGCTGTTTAGAAAAGCACACTTGTGATGCCATACCTGAAGATTAGCGTGATAACGCCATGGCAATACATTCGTAGCACAACTTGTGGACAACAATAAAAATGTGTATGGACTCAAAAACAATTTTTTTAACTTTAATTGTCAATCTATGTAAACAAAAAGCATATTAGTTTCCTCTCCATGGCAGTTACACTCTGCAAAAATGTTTCAACAGAAACTATTCGACAAAAACGGAATAGCCATAACTAGTCGCTTATTTTACATATGCAACAAATAATATGGTAGCGATAACTTCATAGTACAAAGCAACTAAAAATAACTTAAAAAACAGCACTACAATATGTCAACAAAACTCTTAACTTACAGTGCCGAAAATGTGATGACACGGAATTGAAATATAAAAACCATTTTATAAAAATGCTATATTTCATCACTCCAAAAAAATTTCCCACCAGCCGTTGAACCGACCACCGATAAATGTTTATCAAAGATAACTAAGTTTGCTATTTTTCCAACTTCAATACTACCCAGTAACTTATCAACTCCAAGACAACGAGCTGGATATAAAGAAGCCATACGAAGCGATTCATCTAAAGGAATGCCCACATCTGTCATTGAGCACACATGATATGCATTCAAGTAAGCAAATTGAGAACACACGTAATAAATCAATATTCTAATTTTTATGAAGCTCTTGTTTCGTCTTGGTAGCTTTCACATTTATGTTTCAACCTCCAAGACATAAAACGAAACCAACGAGACAGCTAATTATATCGCTACAAGCCTGTTGCTCTACGTAAGCACAGGCAAAATCATACGCATATTACAAAACTTAAATGAAGATCAAACTACACCTGAAAGGTAAAGATATTTGCACAACCCAGCAGTTACGCAAATTTAGTAGAATTTTCATTTTATAAACCTCACAGCCAAGTAAGTAAACCCCAAATTGCTTGGAGTAGAAAAAAATCCATATCTTCTCATAATGGTTGACTCATCAAAAAGTGAATACTTTATAGAATTCAGAAACACTCTAACAAAATAGTTTCAACACAGAGAGAAATGGTCATAGCTACGCTACCACCCTTGCGCTAACTACAAAACACAATACGATATCCCATAGTATTCATGCGTGATATAGCTCAAAAGGACACTTACGTGCAACAAGATTTCGAACTCCACAGATCAATGTGAGAATTGCACCACCAAGTGTTCCATCGGCGGATACGCATTTCACCGTAGAGAAATTTCGTGGAGTGGAAACTTCAGTCATAGAACAATGCGTGGAATTCGACATTGGTGATAAAGAAAAACTGCTATCTATGCATTCGCCATCGTCTACCAAGTTATGGCAATTAGACTTACGGTTACATTCCGAAATCTTTGCGGTATCAGAAAACGTCGAATACAACGTCTGATCATCATTAACATCTCCACTAATGTCGTTGGTTACGGTGTGCTTTATTACGTACATTATCTTATTTCCCAATTTGAAAGATAAAGATGGATAACATGATTCCTTGAATTGATCCGGAATGGGAAACAAATCCGCTTTAGCAAGATCATGCTCTACAATAGAGGAATGGTATTCAGATTTGGTTTCTAGGGGCTCAGTAGTTGGCTGAGCCCCATTTTGTAAGTGGCAATTAGTGTTTTTGCAAGTTCTCTCAGAAGCGAATCTTCCATTTTCGTCAATAAGACCAGCTGGGCCAAGAGAATCCGTCACTAAAATCAATTTATCTTTCTTCCGAGCACTAGCCATATGTACATTTGGAAAAGCCACATGCACACCATCCACTATAATTGAGGCATAGATATTGGGATTAAAAAGTATAGCACCAAAAGCACCGGCTTCTCGACTTGTAACAAGGCGCATAGCATTGTAGAGATGAGTACACATTTTTATACCTGTTCATAAAGATATTGCAACAAATTAGAAAAAAAGAATTTCTATGTACTTCATTGCAGACTAAAAAATCTATTCTTAAAAATGTCCAAATGAAGATACGGCGCATATTCAATATCTTAACATCATATGCTGTAGAATTCTAAAAAAACCAACTGAACAAAAATAGTAAGGTTATTCAGAAATTGACAATTTATGCAAATAATTACAAGGGGTATCAACTATTTTATACAGGCAATCTACGACCTAAAATTAAAGCAATCTAAGCAACAAAAAAACACTAGGGACAATCCTACCGCAATCAAATCCTCGTCTTGCTTCGTTGAATGTGGCATTCGAGTGTCCAATAGATAAAACTATTCCTGCGCTCGACAAAGCCTTTAAAGATGTTACACCAAAATCTCCACTCTTGTTTCTGACTTCTTTACTTTGAGAAATTGGTAGCGGTGATGTGGTCGGATTACCATCATCTACTACAGATTCTCCATTTGAAAAAAAAATTTCAGGAGCAACAGTCATTAGGCGTATTACATCCCAGTTTTTTAGGTAAAAATTGAATAAATGCGGTGTAAGAGGGCGAATAATCTCTTCATTATGAATTCCCTTCTTCAAAGGATTAATATGCGGGCCTTCAAGATGTACTCCTAAAACTGCGAAGTTAGAGTCCTTCGTAAACTCAAAAGACATGTTCTTGTCCATTGAAAGATTATCTGCTTCGAGAGCTTGTCGAATCACTCCAACTGCGTTAAAAATATCTTCATCAGTAGAAGAAATCAAAGTAGGGAGAATACTAGTAGTTCCACATCGTCTGCTAGTTCTAGTAAAAATATCTAAAGATTCTTTACTGATGCACGAATTTAACATTCTTCCACCGCAGCCATTAAGTTGTAAATCAATAAAGCCCGCGGCGACGTGAAGACCATGCAATTGCACCACACGCACTCGAGGAGAATGGTCTCCGGCATGATTTTGTGATTGGTTATCAGTGCTTCCTGCAGATTCCCTCTTGCTGCTACTGTAATGATCACATCTACTCGACAGTTGAGTGCTGTCAATTGCTCTTCCGAAGCACGACGAAAACTCAGGATAAGTCTTCTCCAATTGAGATAATGGTAAAATGTTCTCAATAAGATTATGACGGATAACAATGGCAGAAAGTTGTGGATTGTCGTTCACCACATCTTCAACCCCCGTATGAACGATGCAGTGGGTGAGAATCAAAACATCATAACCCTTCTCATCAACTAAGTATTCTTTTTCTCTAATCATAGAGTTAGAAGGCATTTTAGTAAAGAGAAGATTCCTTGAATACCGATATAGTTATGGCGCTTAAAGAAAACTGTGGCACCGCATTAGTAAAAGCACTTAGCGGATGCAATAAATTACAAAAGGATGAACTGACAACGAGGCTGCTGAGATAGTAGGTCCACAAAAATGAACAAACATTCCACAAACGAAGCTGCTGGCGACTTTTCAGTTGTACTTTTAACTCTATAAGCCTTAACAGTAAAAGGATATGCAAATTCAATTGACGTTATTTGAAAGAATTTCTCACAATCCACAATTTCGAACCTCACCCTACGGGGCAAACCGGAATACCTAGCGGTATTGCATGCGCTCCGTAACCAAGCACGTCATTGCACCTCGAGACGCGCATGGTGCTATTGCATCCGTTATACATACTACAAAAGCTTCGGCAACCCATCTGTAACTCATTACATGGTAATTAATGATTTGAAAGCAGCGAAAAAATGAACAGATAATGCATCTTACAAAAACACAGATTATAAAGCAAATAAATATTATGCATGCTTCCCACCAATGTTTATGAAGTATCTAGAGTATAAAGCAGTTTTTATTGAATGAGCGCATTTTGTCATTTTACTGGAAGATAGATTGCATTGCACTGAAGAAAATAAAAAACGTAGTAGCAATTCCTGCCTGCATCTTTACTAAATTCACCACGTACAAAATTCAGTTATACTGAAGTTCAAAACATGTTAGTTTACAAAATAGTTTAAAATTACTGCAACGACAGAGCTATAGCCTTACGTTTCTATTTAGTATTATTGAAATTCTAAACTGGAGGGATAATGTCGATTCAACAAATGCGCCTCCAAAAAAGTTTTTGGAGAAAGGCATCAAGCGTTAAAGGGAATATTCTTTTAATAGGTCGAAAACGCAAGAAAAATATTGCGGTGCGGCAGTACTTCCTCTTTCGAAACTATTCAGCCTAAAACAATTTCTTTTAATTTGTTTGAACCGATGTATATACATGCATTCATTGCGCCGCATATATCAGATCATTCCATTTGTAACAATATTTTTCAAAATTCATTACTCCTATTCAAAATGGTTGATGCATTACCATGTGATATAGCTACCTCTCCAAATCTTTTATGGATGGATAAGTGCCATTGGAAAAGTGTACAAAAATTCTTTTTATATCCAATTGGTATGGGAAGCACGTTATAACATGCAACTCTTCGTTCAGTATTCTTATCGTTTAGGGACAGCACACCTGATTAATTGCATTTTTGGCGTTGGATTCAGCACATTCATCGGTTTGATGTTGCTAAGTACCAACTATTTCGCCTCTTATTCATTACTGTATTTCTGCTTGTATGCCTTAGCTGTCGTTCCATTCTTGGTATCATTTATCCCATTAGTCTATCCTACAACCCTTATTTTTGTTCAAACACAACTTGCAGCTATTAGAAATGAAGCAGCCCGTTGAATACAATGGATATATCTTAGGGTTTAATGGAACTTTGCAATTCTGTGGTGCAATAGTGTTCGGTCTTTTGTCGGATCAGTAAGGACCTGGCGTACGAATATAGAGCAAAACTGCTCATGCACAAGTTTAAAATTCAGCTTAGGGCCACGAAAAGCACTTATACTTGTTTTGGGTATTATGCAATACTATTCCTTTTTCCATTTTGAAACAAGAATTAACAAAAAAAATTTCAGCCAGTTCAGCTGTAAGCTATACACTTATGGCTGCAGCCACCTCAATCGTTTTTCTTTTCTTTAGTCAATTACCAGGTGAGAAAAAACAATATTGGTGGGGTAATATTGCTAAACAGACCCGTACATCAGCATTTTTCATGCATGGCTTCCAAACTATAACTTATCTTATTTGCATTGAGACCGAAGAAAAGTTAGGAAATGTGAAGTTTAACAGGTGCAAGTGAGCTCGTAATACTTTGTGGACAGGGAGCGAACAGCTTCACTGGGATTTTCTAATTTAAGTTTCGGTAAAGGCAATTGTTACTTAGAAATTATGATGCAATAGAAATGTTGTGTTGCATAAATGCATTTAGGAATTGGAATGCTATTCGGAAGTCTTGGGACTGCGTAAATACTTTTTATGCATGTATAAGACGAAGCCACATAATTTTGTAAAAAGTCTTATTTCACCATTTGCGGGACCTCGAGGAGCTTTAATTTTGGTGGCATCACTTATTTCAGTGGGATGTTTTCTTGCTTTGAATCGTACAAAAGAATGTGGCATTTTTTCAGTGGGGTGTAAATGCAAATTCCATTTTTCAGTAGAACAATTTGATGAACTGCAAGGATCGCATCTAATCGAAAATGGAGCTAGCAGAACATTTTCACTAAAATCGGAGTTCATGAAAGTTAAAAATATTGTATCGAAGTAAATGTGAACTTTTAATTACTACTTTTTCATGAAGAAATGTTTCATTTTGTATTGTTGAAATTTTTTTAACCAAGGACCTTACCGATTTGCACGGTGTTGTTACTTGGCCTCTTTCCCGTTTTGGTTAGTATTTCAATGGAGATGTCTCTGTTTTACCTTTACTTGCATGTATTTTATTTTAGGTTGTACGGTGTGTATTTTTTAATGCTTTACAATTAGCATCTTCATTTATCCATTAAATAGTTTCTCTATTACAGCCATCTGCATCGATATGTTTCGTGAGCTTGAAAGTGTACATAAATATTATTGTTTCTATGCTTTGCCAAATCGTTACAGAATTGACCGTTAGTGAGGCTTGAGTTGTATGCATCTGCAGTGTCACGTTGAAAACTGTTTGACAGCCAAGGGAGGCTTCCCTGTTGGTTGCATACGTAGGGGCGGTGACTTTGGTTTGCGAAGGTGCTATTGTGCCACTTTTGAGTCTTCGCTACAGTGATACATCGTTTTTTAGGTAAGAATAATACATTTGCCAAACCTTTTTTCTCCCTTTCCTTTCTCCTCGTTTTAAGGCAGTCTACCGTAATGATATTTTTCGGTCTGTTATTGCTATCACTCTTTGGAAAGAAAATGATACTCATTATCCCCCTTTTGATACCTGTGTATGAATTGCTTTGATAAGGTCTCCTTCGCTCCAAATATACATAAAATTTCTTATTCTAGATTATGTGGAGGAGCAATCTTGTCAGTATTTTTTTTAATTTTTGTGAAGCAGTAAACATTTGTATTTCTACATTATTAGATATGTTGGTGGAACTTCACAGGTAATAAGAGGATTTTGTGCCAATCGCTACTCTATTCTTATTGGGAAATGTTGTGTTGCGTAGATGACGAAGTTAGTGACCAAGGAACAATTTGGTACAACCGTTGGAGTAAATGCAGCTATCTTTTATTTTCTTGCCGGTCTGACATATTGCATATCTACTAGAATTAATTGAACGTCACCAGATAAATTACTTCTTGCAGGTATTGGGCCACTGTTAGCGCTCCCACTTTATGCACAATTCGGAACGTTCTATTATTGGTGCCTCCTTTGAAGTGAAAATCAGGGTGCACATTTTTTAAACGATTCTTTTAGGTTGCTACCTTTGTTCTTGGCAGGAGTTTCTATCCTATACGTGAATTATGCAAAAACTCTTTCCTTTGATCCTCTTGAATGATAAAAGGAGTAAACACTTCAATTTTTCAGTGACTAATATGCAAGTCTCTTTATGTTGAAAAACACTCATTGAAAGTAGACTTCTGCAAGGTTTTGCTTTGCCCGATTTAATAGATTATTATAAAATACATGACATAGAAACGGCAGCATTGGCAGATTTAAGTCAAAATTTATCCAATAAGAATTTTCAACCATCACATGCAAGCGGAAAGGAAAAAGCAACGTTTTCTTATTCAAAACTATCGTAGCCCATAGATAGCAATTAGTTAAAAACAATAAACTACAAACCGATATGGCCATCTACCAAATCAAGAAATTTCTGTCCTATTACCTATCTGTAAAAAATCCTACTGAATACGACTTGCTAAAGCAAGGTTGGTACATGCAAATTGATAAAAGTGGAACGAAACTGCAAAATTACACTCTTTCTGGGTTTTGGAAGGAAAGAATTAAGTCTAAACAAACTTAGAAGCTCATTCAAAAAAAAGCCACTTCTTTATCATATATGTGTGCTGCGCTATAAGTTGGAGTTCAGTTATTTGCAGGTGAATCCGTTCTCATATTGGGTCTAGCTGTTATGTGGATATACCTTAATGTCCTAGGCAATTCGCTTGTCTACACCATATGAGGCTACAGCGAGTTAATTCATGACTTACCCATTCAGGGTGGGAATAAACTACGAAACTGACTATCAAAATGCAATAAAAAATATTAGGTTGATTATACATAGGAACTATTACATCTTGTGCAAAACCAAAAAAACCAGGGTACAGTTTTTCGCACTTTGGATGTGTGCTTACAAACATATAAGAATTGCCGGAATGCTATATCTTAAGTGGCTGATACTAAGTTTTGTAAATTTATTAGCATGAAAGATTTGTAAATATGTTGATAAAATCAGCTACTACGTTATGACAACACTTTGGTTTTTTTAGTTACAATAGAATTTTTTTAGTCAGTTCTATCAAATTGGATATCTCTGCACACACTATGTTGTAACAACCTGTGTAAATTTGGTCCACGAAAAAATAAATCAAGTCATAATCCATCAGCACGTTTCTACGATATACATAGCTCTAAACTGTTGCATTTAAGAGAATATGAAGTTTGGATGAGATGTGCATTGCAGTTTGAGCGGATTACATCTTGGAAACAAAGCATTTTGTTGCTCAAGAACAAGTTATTTGCATTTGAATAGTAAAATGTATACTACGATTTCAATAAATATCTTTCAAACGACAAAACTGTTGCATAGTAATTGCTTTCAAAATCTACGATTGATATGCCTGACAGAAGTACATGACTAAAATGATTTTATTTGAGTGGTACATAGCATGAAACATATTGGTAATTTTCGTTTCTTGCACTGGAAAAATTTTATGATTTTTTGTGCTGTGCACCTACTGCATCTTGAATCAGTTCAGAGAAAGGGTCTTTAGGTTCTATAGCAAAGCCGTATCCTCTTGTTTCATGTTTCATCTGACTTGAAAAATAAAGACTTTTTAAAGCATAAACATGTGGCACACTTATCTCCTTTCCTTTTTTCAAATTTTCAATGATTTTTTGATTTATAGTCGGTTTGAAGAAATTTTGCCATCCAGAAAAAAAAAGGAGCGGAAAGAAAGACCCAAGTAACGCAAATAGTAGCATCAAATAAAATTGCAAGGAGAAATGGACCAGCAAAAAGCTTCCAAATATCGGTTGCCCACCTTCCAAAGTACGAATTGGATGCAAAAAAGAAATTGCAGCACTAACAACAACAAATAGACATATTTCTCCCCAAATAGTAATATGCGTTATTGTGAACCAGGAGTGTGCGAAGTATGCTGGTATCAAAATTGCAGTTAACACATACAGGGGGTGCATCGCTACGAATAAACTCTCCACTCCAACTGTAGGAAAACCAAATTCCAAACCAATAACTGGAAACAATGGTCCAGTCAATCCAAAAAGAATACAAAATAGCTGGACTATAGCAACCCAAAACGCAAAGCCAAACCACAAAAACAAACAAAACCACCCGCAACAGGAGCAGCGATGTGGCTGTGACCTGATGTGCCACCATCGGTATATCCATAAACCGAAAGATTTAAGTCTTTTAGAAGAAAAAGTAAAAACCTGTAAATGCTGTTTCATCCTGTGATATAAACCCTCTAAGAATTTTTGTATCCTTAATTTGCATGATTGAATAACATTACTCTTTGTGTAAGGCCATAAAGTAGACGGCTCTATCCTGTAGAGTGTGGGGTTTTCTACTAAAATTTCATGTGGAACATAAACGTCGTAGGCAACTACCACAAGAATGGGGAGAGCAGTAAAAAGTGAATTAATAAACTGCTTAGACCAAAGATTCCAAACATCTGTGTTACTAAAGACGTTAAAATAGTTGTAAAAGGCAATTACTAAAATACTGTACAATCCTCTGAACACGCAGAAGTATATTAAAAAACAAGAACGGCGGAGTGTTTCGCGACCATGAACAAATAGGAGCTGTCGAAGATGATGAAATTCTCGAATAGAAAAATCTGACGCTCGTGCTGCTTCTACCCCCTCTTTTCCTACGATCCCTATTCCAACATTTGCGGCTAAAATCATACCCACATCATTAGCACCATCACCTATTGCTAAAGAGCTGCTTCGTGGATTAAAAGCAGAATTTTCGTTAATAAGCCGTGCTTTTTGGTCTGGGGTAAGCCTGCAAGCAACAACAGTTGCTGCATGCTTACACAGGGTATAGAATCGAATTTTCATGTTAAGATTTTTTCTTAGAGCTTCAAAAGAGTCTCCGGTAATGATAATAGCAAATGAACTATACGTAGTAAGAAAATCTTTTGGTTGCAACGTTTGATCATCTTTTGAAATGACTTCTTTAAGTAGTGAAGAGAACTTCTTAGTTGCTTGTTGAGTTGTGCTTCTACTAGTAATATTTTGAACAGAGCAACCGCTGGATGCTGTTTTCCGCCCTTTCTGTTGCTTTTGCTAAACAGGATATTAGTGGAAATATTTATTGTTGTATTAATTCACTTCTGCAACAAATCTACTTATTTCTCTTACCTTGCCAAAAGTTGCAGTTGTGTGTCTTCTTGGGGAAAAATTCGCCGAAGCACCAGAATAGAAGCTATCTTCAGAAATGGCAGAATCGTACATCTTATCAATTTGGTCAACAAAAGGGGAGTCTGGTAAATGACAAAATGTATCAAAAGTACGCGTAGTCGATGTTCCCATTTGGCCACCTCTCACATCCTCAAGCACACTTGTATTGCGCTCCACGTTCTGTAACTGTTGCACCGTTTCAGAGAGGCCAACCTTTTCTGAACTTCTAGGCTCTCCCAAGTTAGTATCCAAAAGCTCCCAATCTATTTCATTCCACCACGTCTTATCTCTATCAAATAAAGCTGCAAGTCCTATGGATCTCTCTAATTTTTTCAATTGACTGCTCAATTTATACTGATCTGATTCATTGACTAGAATGCTGCATGTGTTCTCATTCGTTAGGTTGATAGAACGTGCAATATTTTCTGCTGTTTCCATGCGATCTCCGGTTAACATCCATATTTTAATTCCAGCATCTTTTAAGTTTTGAATGACCTAACAAATACAGCAACCAAGCGCAATGGAACGGCATGCTTTTAGTAGAAAGTGTAAAGCTAAATATACGTTACAATACAATGGAAATTGATTACATCAGGAACAAAATTTTGCAAGCTATCCTCGATGCCAGTACATCCAATAATATTTAATCCGCTCTCTATGCTTTGGAAAGCGTTGGTTACGGCAGCGTTTCCTTTCGTTCCGGTCAACATCTTAGCCTTGCGATGTACTTCAAGAAAGTCGTCAAAATCGGATGGGCTTAGATACTTGTAACCAAATACCATTGTGCGCAACCCTGCACTGGCAAAATTTTCAACTTGTTGCAATATTGACGAAACATTGCTACTGTCAGGGGAACTAATCTGTATAAAAAACAAATTTTTACTGATAAGAACAAATACAATTGACTATATATTATTGTAGCTCTATCGCAAGGGCATAATCTTGTAATAAACCTTTTTTACCTTTAATAAAGATGAATCTGCACCTTTGCATAACAACAAAATCTTCCCATTTAAATCGCGTGTAACAATGGTGGTACGCTTACGCACCGAATCAAAGTCCATCACAGCTAAGATAGGAAAAGTAAGTGAATATCCATTGCCTTCACAAGAAACTTCATTTTCTTCATAATATTGCTTAGATGAGAGCTTGTATTCGCGAATCACATCTTCAAATAAATTCAAGCATAATGATGAGACAACTCTTACTTCACAAGTTATTAGCGAGGGTCGACATGAAAATTCGATGCCAATTTGACTAGCCGCAGTGACAATTGCTAGTTCGTCAGGGGATGATGCTTCATAGACAGGAGAAGTTGAACGTTCTAATAGAGGTTTCATAGTAGTAGTCGAAGTGTCATCGTCTTTCTGTCTGCTAGATTCGAGGAAAGAGTCAATGTCCTCATTTTTGCTGGTTTGTGTCGCGCACGCTGTGTGGCACAAACTAAAAATCAGAAGTAAGAGGCGAAAATTTTCCTGAGAAATCTTTGGGCTTGAAAGTATGTTTTTAACATCTACTTCTCCTAAGTTGGAGAAGGATTGTCTTTGCTGATGGTTTTTGTATGTCGGTGATTGTTCACCATTATTTTTCTGTAGATTTGGTTCTTCGAGCATCTACATTAATAGCAAATATGCAATTGAATAATTGGAATAGTACTATACGTAAAAACTATATTTTAGTTTATTAATGCTTACTTTTTTAAAAAAGCTACGAAGGTAAGGGACATTCTGGGAAAGTAAACTTTTCCTAGTGGTCCACTGTTTTAAACCAAATTGAATTGCACTTCCTAGTCCAATGCATTGTAGACACATTAAATTTTTTGTCAATGTGCCCGTTTTATCTGTGTACACGTGGGATATATTTCCCATTTCTTCTATTAAATCTGTCGCTCGAGCCTGTGCAGTTTCTTCAGCTGTCGCTGAAAGTGATGAATCTTTGTTTATGGCTTTTCCTTGCAACCATCTATTAAATTCCCAAAGAATTAGTAATTCTGCTGGTAGCATTGCAGCAGATAATATCAAAGATGATCCAATTGATTTGAAAAAAAAGGTCGCATTCAGGAATGTATTTCCACTTAAGAGTGATTGTAGTTGCGATACACTTTCGATATTCCATACCAAAGCAATTGATGAATGTACCAAAAGGAATATAAATTGGAAAAGTGCTATAAAAACAGCATGGGTACTATATAATAAATCCAGGCGCGATTTCTTTTTCAATGATTTCGTGTTTGAACTCATGAGAAGACGGGTCTTCGGCCCAGTGTAGAGGACGCAACCATACATCCACTTGGTAGAAACTAATGACGTTCCTCTCAATAAGACCTGCTTTTCATCCAACGTCAAAAGTCCCGTACTTTCTGCTTCATTTAAGACGGAAGTTTCATCATTTGTGAATTCGCCAGTACTCGTTAGCTTCGCGATACCATGAAAATGAAAGAGGCTGCTATTCGGTGGCTCGTAAAAAATTTTGATCATAGCTGTGCCAGCAGCTGTATCATCCGCGAATATTTTGCTCAAACGCGGTAAACAATACTTATGCTTTATATTTGTCTCCCCGTCAACATTCTTTGTTTCTACGTTACATATACCAAAATTGTCTGCACAATTTAGAAGAAGCAAATCTGCAGGAAAATGCTCAGAGGCAAAGACTTTGACAACTTCTCCAATCTTCAAATCTTGCCATCTTTTCTGTATTATGCTTTTTCCCTTGCACACACGTACCATTCGCATATTTTCTTCCCTATCCGATCTATGCCTTTGTAAATCCTCAAAATATTCGCGAATTGCCGCTAAGGTAATTACAATCACAATGGGGACGGCATAGGTGGGGATACCATTTGTATCCGAGATTGCTGGAATTAGTTGTAGAAGGGCAATCATCAAAAAGTAAAAATTTCCAAATCGTAGCAGCTGGTAAAAAATAGTCATCGGAAGCAAGGTAAAAATGTTATACTTTGCTGTTCTTATGCGATTAGTTTCTTCATTATTGAAGTTTGATAAAAGAGATTTAATGCTTGCTTGTACTAATTTTCCAAAAGGAAGAGGGTGCAGATTAAACAAAAATCCCTCCGAGTTTTCTGAAGAGTTTGTTTGTAGTTGCCATGATAATCCTTCAAAAGGGGTGGTGTGATACCTCTCTTCATCTTTTGCGATGTCCCTTTTGCTTTTACGAGAAAAAAAATTACGCATTTTTACAGACTTTCGTTATGTGAGGTAATTTTAAACTTTTTTAATGCGAAACTGTTGGTACTAACTAATTTGAAAAAAATAGCTAGAAATGGTGCTATTAGTTTGCGTTATATGCTCTTGAAAAAAAGTTTAACGAATGTAACGTCGTTCTGAAAATTGTGTTTGTTTTTAAATTTATAATTGCTACCTTGTAACTGGAGTGAAATAAGAATCGCACTTAGATTATTCCATTATTCTTTCTAGTTAAATCTTGCAATAATGTGTTTAAAATTAATTTGCAACTTGAAAATATACTCTGGTCCATGCAAGTAAAATATCTTTGATGAAACGTAACAGGATCGAAGGTATACAAACAAAAATAAAACATTTTGTGCTTTCAGTAAACGTTCACTCCAATATTTAGATAGCGCTACTAGTAAATTGGCATGACAATTTATTTGTCTGTCCTCTACCCAATTCTAGAAGAAGAAAATGAGGAATTGTAACTGCGACTTTCAAATAGTTCTTGCTTCATTTTCACCCTTATTATTCAACAGAAAATAATGTAGTAGACATCAGCATACAAAGAAAGTCGTGAGCGAAGCTGAAATATAACTCATTCACTACTGCATAAAAACTTTTTTTTTATTAATTTAAAAACAAGTCTCATCTGACGAAAATTTTTTACGGTAAGATTGAACATACGATATATTTTCTCGCGCTGTATTTGGGGAAGAATTTAGCATGAAACAACTTTGAGGTTCCTATATTATAACTGCTAACTGAAACATGTGTCAAAGTTATATCATCTGCTTCTTGTTCGCCTCAATTCTGTTCTTTTATCGGTTAGAGGAACCCATTCGTAAAACGAGAAATTTATATTTTAATGTTATCATTCTATTAAAATTTTCTATTTGAAGTGCTGCTCTGTAAAAACTGCTCAATAATCAATTGAATTAAAAAAAGTGCATGCTATGTGTAATAGATGATATTGTTGAATGTGAAGATGCGGAGTTACGTGGTGTTGAATTTCTGCGTAATATGGAAAGAATAAAGTTTGGTGCAACAGAAATTACTCATAACAGTTGACTTCCACTACTGGAGCAAGCCAACTGAATGCGAAAAATTGCACTTGCTAATAAAAAAGGAGCATATATTGTGATAACACACAAAAATTAAGACACATAGAGTGAAACAAAATGTCAAACTTAACAGAGAAAGCAAACATTCCCCCGGAAGAGTGCAAGTTCTTGTCGCTCGTCAAGTAACGGTTAAATTCACGTGTACCCATGCACTTAAATACATCTTAAATCGGTTTGCGCTTTTGCTACTTCTCCTTCTTTCAAATTAAATATGATATGAAGTCACTACTTATTCCTTTCTTATGCATACACTAGAGGAATGTATTTACATTTATTGTGAAAATGGTACTTATAAGTTTTTATGTCTTATACCAATTTCATCGTTGTGACACTATGAACATTTCCAGGGTATATCAACACCACATACATTTAAAATGAAATTTGAAGAATGACATTTATGAACATAACACAAACCTGTAAGTTCTAAGTATTTAAAGTGAGTGCCTGACTTAGGCGATATGAGTTTTGTTGAAATACGCAATGACAGAAATTTTTAATTCATGATTGTTTTGTTTGAATTTAAGGTGTCACTGTTCTTATAATTGAGCTGCTCCTTGTTTTAACTTTTTACCGTATTGAAAGAAGATGATAAGTTTTTTTGATTAGCTTTCTTAAAGTGTGTGCTTGACTTTCGATATACAAGTAGAATGAGGTAGCTTATTAAACGTTTTTAAGTTAATGGCCGCGCGATCCTATATTCATTACTCCTATTGATGCCTGTTTTAGCGAATAATAATACATACAAAGAAGCTATCATTCTTACTTTTGTTCAATTTTCTTGGTTAAACAATTTAGAATAGGAAAATTCTTCTGAGGCATTATGAAAATAGCAATATAAAAAGTACAATTTTGCAACAAAATTGTGTTGAATTGTCCTCTTTAAGCCTTTATAATGTGTAGGTTATAGAATATACCTTAGAACAATCTAAGCATGTTTCTTTTTAAAGTTATTTTATGCATTTCCAGCTAGGTTTTTCTCAATCCAGATTTTCGCATCAACTTCTTGAAAATTTATAACAAGAGAAACAAATAATGCCATCCCCATGTAATGAAAATTTTTGAAATGTTTTCTGATATACGTATAAGCATCAAAGCAAAGCGCAGTGTCGGACTCTGCTACGGAATGCAAAAATTTTTATTGCTCTAATTCATTGTCAGCCTCGATATCTTTTTTATACAGCTTTCGACAAACCCTTCGTTACGCAGCGCATTTTAGTTTTGAAATAATGCATTCAAAGCACTAAATAAAGTGGTACCGATGTTTTTTGAGCTCAACAGTAATCCGTAAGAACTTCAGTAAGTAAAGAAGAATTCCAGGCTAAAATTTAAATGACCAATGATGAAAAGTCAAAATGCATTCATTCAATCTCGCTCCCAGACTCTGTTTTCTATATTTTGAGCAAAAATTTGAATTATGTTATCTTCTCAATAGCTTGCTCAATATAGTTTGTTTGCTCCTTTTCGAAAAGATCAATTTAGTTATACTAACAAAAGAAACATCAAGCTAATAGCTAATTGAGTAACCTTTATTTCTATTATGTGATGTTCCTTTGATTAAAATTCTTAGTCTTCCTGTCAATATGCAATGCCCTTGTCTATAATACTACAGACGCTACTTTTTACATTGGAGAAAAAAACGATCCGTGATGTAAAGTCGCAAACCTAGGATTAATTAGGCGTGTAAAAGAGATCAATTACTTGATCACGGGAACTTTATTTTGCTTCTCTGCTCAATTTGCGGTTGAGCTCTCATTAATTATAGAAATTGCATTACCTAAAATATTACATCAATTTCGTAAATTATGAAAAGTTTTTTTGTTTCATTGAATTCTTGGTTGTTGCTATACTTTTCAAGCTGTGGGGTTAACCCTTTTTTGGTGTTTCTTCCAATGAATGAAGACCGAATGCCTCCTTCATTTACTACGGCATATATAACATTTGATAAATGCCAGTGTTTCTCCCACTTATTTTCCACAAGAAAACATGAATAGAGAGCAACGAGATGCAAATTTATTATACCCGCTTTTTGTGTATTCTGTAGACCATCCATTTGATGTCGAATATATCTTGCAATTGCTTTTTAGTATAAGGTGATCATCTGTGCCTGTAATTGATGGGTGCATACACCGTTACCTTTTTATGTGATTGTCAGATTTCTTACTGCCTTTTCATTAGCCAAAAATGCCAGACGTTAGTAAATGCTCTAACCAACCATTCACCAGCACTATTGCTAACAGCGAAAGAAAATACTTGAAATCTTCTCTAGGTGTCCCAGCATGTGTAGAAAATGGAAATACTAATGGCGAGAGATGCAAGAGACGCAAAGAAAAAGTCAAATACTTTCGCGGATTAACTAAATATTCTTTGATCAATCAACTTTTAGCTAAGTTAGGTTGGGAAGAATGCTTCGATGAAAATGCTGAATGGGTATGACTGTAGGTCTTGTCAGTCCAATTATAATTAATTTCTCTTTCTGAGAAATGAAAGCTACTTAAAGGAAATATTAATGTTCCATATCATTTTTCTTTATATCGTTTGTTCAAGGATATTGCTTGGATTGATATCTCACTTGGCCCTGAGCGTTTGGCAAGAATGAAGCAATATCAAAAAGTTAATCATTTTGTAGGAACATGTGCAATTACCCGGTAGGTCAAATTCTTCAATACATTTTTTGATGATTGCTAAAGTTTCATTGCATCATATTGCTGGCAAATTGTTCGATGTCCGATGAGAACTTACAGAAAAAATTCTCTTGGAAGAAATTTAACACGAATGAAGAAATATCACCCGCAAGCTTATAAGTTTTTTCCACCGACATGGATACTACCAGCAGGTTGAATTAGAACTAAATAAACATGTATACAATAAAATCTGTGGTTCAGTGCTGTAGCACTAAATTATTCATAGATATGATGGAGTTAAAAAATCAACTTTATACAAAGAAGATTAGAACGTTTATAATAAAGCCGGACACTGGTTCGCAAGGCAAGGGAATATTTTTATCTCAACGACTAGAAGATATTAAACCAGATGAAAACCTGGTGGTACAAAGATATGTTCATAAGCCGTTACTACTTGACGGGTTTAAATTCGATTTACGAATATACGTGCTGATCACAGGATGCAATCCTTTGCGGGTGTGAATCATTTTATATGTTGGTATCACTTCCCATTCTATTTAAAGCATTAGTATTGGCACATTGAATAAATATGGTTCATTCAATAGTATTGATTTTAGGTATTTTTACATCGTGAAGGGCTTGGAAGGCTGGCTACAAGAGAATATCGCACCCCCTCTACAGACAATTTATCATGTAGTACCATGCACCTAACGAACTATTCAGTCAATAAAATGTCGAGTAGTTTCCTTCGAAGTGTAGATCCGTTTGATGCCACTCTTGGTCATAAACGCAGTTTGCGTCATGTCTTTCAACTGCTTTCTTTGCAGGTTTACTTTCTTAATGAGTCTAGAAAATGGAATTTTTTCACTTAATCCTCACTCCATTGTTAATTACCTGCCCTCAGGGTTATGATATGGAAAAGGTTATGGCGGACATTGAAGATTTGGCAGTTAAGACAATAGTGACGATACAGCCCAACTTAGCTCATGCGTACAATTCATGCCAACCGGATGATCTGAGTAACTCAATGTGCTTTGAAATATTGGGATTTGACGTTATTCTAGACTACAAACTCAAGCCGTGGCTGCTGGAAGTAAGGGAAGGCAAGTGTGCATCATAGAAAATCCTCTTTTACTATGAAGTATTCCATTCTGTTTCAGGTCAATCATTCCCCATCATTTTCAGTGGATTCACAAGTTGATCAGGCTGTGAAAAGTGCAGTCATATCTGACACGCTCTCGTTGCTCAATATACATATAGAGAATAAGCACAGGTTAGGGAAGCTTTAGCTGAAAAATTTAAGCGACCAATTCAACTTCGTTGATGCTTTTGGGTACAGGTACAAGGCGAATTTAAAAAATCAAATATCTTCAAGACTAATCAAAGGTACTACCCCTAAATTGACAAGAGATGAAAGAATGAAACAACGCCAGGAGATTTCAGCTGAACTTGAACAAATTCGAACAAGATGGGAAGATGAGAATAAGGGAGGGTAAGAAATCACCGGATAACGCTTAAATGAAAATTACAGTATAAACACTTTATTTTAACGAAAATACCATGTCAATGCAGCTACAAGAGAATCTACCCGTCAGTTAATTTAAACCATTATGCTGAATACTTCAAAACGGCAGCGCAAGTTTGGGAATCACAGACTGGAAATAACAAGAAACGATTTGAACATGCAAAGCGACAGAAAGAGGAGATAGCGAATAGAGCGTATGCTAAAAACAAAAAATTAAAAGCAAATAGGATAAAACGGGAGAATACAAATAGTATTCGTCGAAGTAAGGAAAATGAATTAAGTTCATCTCGTTGTGCAGAGGCAACAAAAATATGCGAATATGCTACTAGTTTGCATATTGATCACTTACAGTAACAAACAGGCGGCAAAATTGTCAAAACTTTGAAAAAATAACAGTAGAAGGGATGGACGGCGAATATGTTTTAAATGATTTTGATATTGATTTAACAAGCGAAACGCTCCGTAACACAATGCATTTAGAAAAACACAAGGAACGTTATGGAAACCAGCAGGATAATGCAATTAGTGAGTCGTCTTTTCTTATAGTTCTTAAAAAGTTTAAATGCGAAAGTCTAGTTTGTACTAGATTCCCGAGACAGCATGTTTCTGTATACATTTCCACTCCAGATAAAGTCAATACGGGGCAAAAGAACTATCAGGAAATAACTTTTCCTCAAATCAGAGGAAAACAGCTGGTAGTCGCCACAAAAGTATGTAGCGCAAACAGGAACCATGAGAACACAGAATATATCCCGCATAGCATCTCAATGCGGCGGAAGCAATTTTTCCTTTGGAAAAGAGACGATGAATGTTGCATTCGAAAATCGCTTTGTCACCCCAATGAAGTAGCAAACAGCATAGCTATTCACAAGTTGCATTTGCATAGCTTAAGAAAACCCAACAAATGCTGCTAGCATCGTCTGATTTTTTAGCAAAAGAATGATTGGATTTGGCAAGCATTCTGCTTTTTCGGTGCATCCATTCGATGAAGGTTTCTATAAGTTTTGTCAGCTTTTAGATGGCGTAAAAATGTAGTTCAGTTATGCGTATCCGCGATTCCATGCAGTATTTTTTAGAATCCTCTAAGCTTATCAAATCTTAACATTTCAGTACGCTCAACAGTAGAGTTATCCTTGAACACAGCGCAACGAGTTGTAATGTGATGCCAAAAGATGTGCATAAACTTCCTTGCCATGGCTTACCTTACTAATACATCGGATGGAAAGACTGAAATAACTCATATCTCCCCCAACGTTGCTGTCCTTTTGCATGGAAAACAAAAAGCCTTGAAAAATTATTTTAATTTCGTGGTGAAAAGAATAGATTGCTTAAAGATATATTTGCTAAATTGAGACGAATATACTTTCATGATTCAAATTTGTTGAATACGGTGGAATTTAATGAGTTAAAAACATCAGTGTGCTGCAATAAAACGATACGTTAACGAATCTGGTTATGGTTTTGCTTTTCATTACATTTGAAGCCTCCATTTTTTGCAGCTGAAAAATTAGATATTATCGCAGATATGTGAATTACTTTCCAAAGTACGTCAATACAGCTTATACGCGTTACTAATCTGTGTACCACACAAAATATAAAGTGCAGAAATAAAATGCTTCTATAAGGCAACAAAAAACACACGGTGATCCAAATCAATCAATGGTTAAAAACAAGAGTATCATGCGAGTAAAGCATTGCTTGTGTAACTGAAAACATGTTCCTAATTGTAATGGCTGAAAAGATATCATTTAAGCGATTACAAATAAATAAAATTCTTACTTGAGAGACAAATTCTCAGATGCATCTCATTTTTAAAAAACTATACAGCCTGCTTTAAGTTTACAATGTGAAGGACTGGAAAGTTCTAAGTTTATTTTTTAACAGTTTGAGCATGAATTTCTGTTGAATGGATAAATGAATTCACACAACTACAAGCATGCAATGGAATTATAGCAGTTTTGTTAGAGAAAAATAAGCTCTATACATAATAAAGAAAAGGTACGATGAAAATAGTAGTAATTTAAAGGCGCAAGCATCGTATGATATAGCACCTCTAGTCTAACATCACAAAGCAAGTTTAGTTTGACAAATGCCATTTCGTTGAAAGATGTTTTTTGCGCTACAAAACTGTTTCTAATATGTGGAAATATTAATTACTGAGTTTACTTACTTAATGTTTATCAAAAGCTTCTCAATTCTTCCTCAGCAAAGAGATTTATAGCAAAAATTATTTAAATTGAAGAATTACAAATACTAGGATAACAAAATGCATGATTCAGTCATATTAAACCCCATGTTTCTTGGAGTACAATTCCTTCAAAAAGGAGGATACATACAACACGTAGCCGGCAGACATGTCGCTACCGTTGACAATGTACATTACGACTTCTCCACTTATTCAAAAAAGTTTACCGGCATAGTTTCAGATAGGCAGCGAAATTCTTTCCATGCAACATACCGGTTAGTCTTTTTCCACAAATAGTAAAAATCAATCATATCTTTTGTTGTTTTTGTTTGAATAATACGCTGTATTCTGCTGAAATCTTTTCCATACTTGCATATGGCAGCCTCAAATAAACACACCTCCTTGGGCCCCCATGCATCCAATACATGAGGTTTTCGCAATGGTGATGAAAGAATTTCTAGAGGACTAATCTTAGGGTGAGATGAAAGTATTGATTTATGCGGGTTACAAATGGCTTGACAATTAAAAAGGTTTTGTGTTGCTTTTGTAGTTCCTTTCCCATCGTAACTGGCAGATGGAATTTGAGAAGCTTTAGAATCGCTCTGAAAACGATTATTAGAAAGAATCAGGTTACGAATTAAGAGAAGCGATGGGTCAATCCATTTACCTACTTCGTTACCCTGTGGTATAGAGTTTCGAGATGAACGAGCAGTTGAAGATATAGCTGACGGTGACCGGGAGCATTGCTTCAAATATACTGGATCATTTCTGATATTTATGGACTTCCCGAAGTACATTATTTCACAAGTTTCTAGAAAATCTTCAACTTTTTTCATTTTATTCTTAGCAAAATCGTAACGCTCCCGAATGATTGGATCGTCATGAGCTTCAGGTGATATCAAAGTACAAATTGAGTTGTCACAGAAAGTAGCACCATCTGATGAGAGTTGTAAAGAAGGTTGCCCAATGCTGCTGGTACCATTTCCATGCAACGGAAAAAGATAGCTGGAGATTGAGGGAGAGCGAAGAGAAATCTTAGTCTCCGGGTGGTGACCATTTTTTAGAAAAGCATTTACGGTAGAATTCAAAGAAAACACTGATTTCTGGGTTTGAATTTGTCGAAGGCGAGCGGAAAATCTCTGGTTCGTTAATGAATCTCCTTGCACAGTCAAACTATTACCATCAGCATTATTTAAATTAAAAGAAGCAGAAAGAAATGCGTCAGTAGCACATGCAGGAACAGATTTGAAATTGCCTTCTAACCCAAGATTAGTCTTGACAATTTTTTGATTTTCAGCTTCTTCATCACCTTTCAACCTGCAATCGGCAAATCTTTTACGCCGCAAAATACCAGTCGCTTCCGATTTATTCGAGCGGGAATGAAGCTGCAACCGTTTTCTAACACTTCTCTGCATGACAGAAGGCTCTGAATTAGAGCTATCATTACTTTGATTTGCACGCGCATCATAACCAGGCTGTTCAATCCCGTTATAATCCTCGGGTTTAAGACAAAAATCCTCCATACTTTTACTGCTGTTTGGAATTTCATGAAGTGTCAGATCATTTACTGAGAGACTTTGAGATATGGAAGCTGCAATCGATTCTTCATCAGAATGACGTAAGCCACATTTCATGTCAACTCCATTCTTTTTATCAATAATATATTCAATTTCAACATCAAATTCATCTTGACTATTCAAAATCTCACACATTTTATCGGAAAACTTAGTATCATTCCCTTTAAATGCAAAGGGGTCGTAGTATTTAGTGGCATACTTCAACTGCATATCACTATGACTTACGGAATTGCGTGAAGCAATATTGGAAAGTAGGGAACGCTGATATCTTCCCATTGTTGATCTCCCTTTACAATCCCTACTCATCCTACCATCCCTCAAAGGTAACCGCGATGAAGGCTGTAACGTACCTATGCGCCCGCGCCCTTTCTCAATCTTTCCAGACAAATGTTTTCTGCCAAATCGATGTCGAGATGGAGCTGCAGAGACTGTGGCTCGTACTCTGTAAGAGCTGACGCGTGCACGGGGTCTGTATTCAACTCGTGTTGTCCGCCGCTTCTTAGGGTTTTTAACACGAGAAACCAGAGAGGTAGTGGAATCTGAGTCTGATGGATGATCAAAATGCTTCTCTGGTTTTGGCTTTTGGGGCTGAGCAGAGATTAAGTCAATCGCGTTTAAATCAACAAGGACTGATTGCATTTCAACAGAAATGCCGCTGGAAGAACTTTTAATATTACAGTCGTCATGAAAGAAATCTTTAGGTTCGGTTTTACAGCTAGAGCCCGCAGAAAAAGGTAATTGTTCTATTACTTGCTGGGGATCCTTCTCTGCAACAGCATTAGACGATAAATCTCCCTCATTCATAATTTGCAAGTTCTGTTCTATTTCATGTACGCCAGGGTCATTCTCCATTGTATTAGCGATACTTCTGCGATCTGCGAAAGTATAGAAACAATCATGATGTTTTAAGGGATACGCAGTTAGTGTTGCTAAAGACAAAAAAATTACCTGCACACGTTTCATCTATAGAAGTGGCTTTAGATTCGAACACATTATGCCCCTCTTTTATCGACTTCGTTTCTAAATTTTCATCTTCAGAAACATCAGTACCGCTGATAGTAGCTGTAGAAAGCGTAATAGCCGAACGTGTTATGGCTACATGTCCAATTTCTGTTTCAGGTGGAAGCAGGGAATTAGAATTGTTTTCACACGTGTTGTTTTCTTCTACATCCTCCATACCGATACTTTGATAGCTTGGCAGGATGTACAAAACTGCAGATTTTGTCTCGATTTATCCAATGGCTCTTCTGATCTCGACTAAATCTGGCGGATCGGATCGTCCCCTTGAAGGCTAAAGAAGTGAAATAATTATCACAGCCACTCCCATTTATGGGCCACAAATAGTATCTACATCAATAAAAGTAAACTACACCTTCGCAAAACCAATTTCCAACAACACCATCAGGCTTCTCAGCTTACTATTTCCAGCATTTTCTTTGAGCAATTCGAATCTTTGAAAAAAGAAAATAGAAATACATGAATTTATGATGGCAATAGAAAGAACTTTCGAAATAAGTTGTTCTACTAAAAGGAAAAAGGAAAGCTAAAACGCAACTCAATGAGTCCTCAGCACAAGATTAACACATGGTCACGTTTCGATGCTGCATAGAAATTTTTATGAATCTAACCTATTCTTGAAAGCATGCACTAATTTTTTCTCATAACAACATAAATCCATACTTTACAAACAATGCGTGATAGCATAGGCAAGCAGGTTTCCATTAAAAATTAGTAGACTGTACTACAAATCAACGGCGTTGCCAAATACTGGCCAAACGTGAACTGGTCAGGGGTGGGAGGTAGGAACAACGTAAAGTTAGGCTGTAGTTGCGACTTGTCAGTTTAGAAAAGAAAATACGTTAAGCCAAAATCCTTGTGTTAAACAATAAAGTAAATGCGCCATCTCAAAAACCAGAGATGATGACTGACAAAAACCAGAACGGTTTGTGATTGAGGGAGAAAGACAATAAGTCGATCATTCCTGAGATGCTTCAGGTCGCAGAAACGTGGGTGAGTATTCCTATCATTCTAGTGAGTAGAAATGTCAAATTCTAGAGTGCTCGAATTCACCTTTACAAGAGTGAGAATTTAATACAATTACCAGCCGCAAAGTAGAAAAAGTAGAAGTCTATGATTAATTCATTTGACCTGCGAGGAATTTCGATTGCATTGTGACAGTCGCTGAAAGTAGCTTCCGTTTTGAAATTTAAAAAATGAATGTGACAATTCTATGTGGTCTGCCTATGCGAATTGCTGTATCACTTTATTTTCCTTAGTATGTCCAAACGACTACTTCTTATGTTGTATCGCAACCGATTTCTATATTTCTCGATTTACTCTGCATAGAGGTTGCTTTTAAAAAATGGTTTTTAGTTTACTAATTGCAAGGGAATTTGATGCTTCAACACTGTTCTTCTATCTCCTTATCTTGTATTGCATATTAGGCTGGCTCAATTATTATGGATTCAATGCAACATTCATTTCTGGATACAGCTAGTGTATTAAGCCATAAAAGTTTTTATGTAGAAATCAATTTGAGTTATTTGGCAGATATTTATATACGAGATACCACCACACAAAGGTGCGAATGTATTGCTCTTTCTTCGACTTACGTTGAAGTTAGAAAGAAAAGTATAATTTCATGACATTATGGCATGTTGCTACCTACAAACAACAAAATTTATAGCATGTTTGGAAAAAACAGCTGTCAAAGAAAAATTGAAATTGCTTTACTAAATGAGCAGGCGAAGTCTAGCTTGGAGAATATAGTTTGTATGAAAAAAATATTTCAAATTTGAAGTCTATAGATCAAGCTCAGCATTTTATACATTATAATCAGCAATTGAAAAGTACTCTTTCTATACTTGACCGAAAGTCTGGCGATTGACTTGTTTCTTAAACGAAGCGAAACGTCAGCACATCTTCTCTCAGTGGTAAAAAGCGAAAATAAAGGCAGTCTGGAATTGCTTCAGATTGTTACAATAGTTTCTTTAATATGCATTTTTCAAGCAAATTCTTCTCATTTTGCTACTGCCTGCTGTTTAATTTAGATTTTGCATTAATTTGAACAATGTTAAATCAGAAATAATTGATTGGTGTCAAAGTTTTTCTAGGCTAATTCAAATGCAATGCTCCTTAGCTTAGTAACTGTTTATGTCGTGAAATGTTTTTCAATTGTGAAAGATAATGACGAGCAATTAGATTACACTTACTTGAAATATGCTTCAAAGCATCGTTTCGATCTGTTGAAGATTTAATTGATTTTCAATGTGGCACTAACCGGTTTACTTTTGTAATTATGGCACGTACTTTTCTGACAATTACTTTCGCAACGGGGTACAAAATGTAATCTCGTATTGCATGCACCTAGTAGTAGTAGCTGATGCTGCGTCTGTAAGGCAAATTGGCAATTTGTTAAAAAATCTGCTATGTTGTATGTGATTCCGACGAATGTAGCATCTGTGTCGGAGAGCAAGAATATTTTCTGTGAGCTTTTGTGGAAATATCTTAGATTATGAGCTCTCGTAAATGCTGATTCGCACCAATCTTCCAGAGGAGCACTCATGAATATAGTCTTGATTCATTCTCTGGTTCCGTGGAAATGACATAAGGATGGCACAGAAAAGTTTTTCTGGTCAATGTGCTCTTCAACCAATACAAGTTAGACATAACAAATGCTGTGTCTTCTTATCTATATGAATACTGACTATTTTAATCTCTTCAATAGCTCCTCTAAGTATGGAAGGCGAATCCGCGGTTCCGGTGGAAACAGAATCATCTATTCCGATTGTTTCTAACTATTCTTGTCACATTTGTCTAAGTGAATACAATCTTATTGAACGTCGACCAAAAATCTTACAATGCGGTTAGTATTGCGATTTTATGCTATTGTTCCTTACTTTGGAGAAACAATATAGGTCGAGTGTTGAACTATATATTTTTAGGTCACACTATCTGCCTCCAGTGCGTTACAAAAATTTTTAATCTAGGATTGGCTCAATGTCCTTGGTGTAGGCGAGAAGTGCGAATTGTAGCTGATAATTTATTAGCTTTAGAAAGACAGGTCAGGTTTTTCGACTCTAACTTACGTGATCGGATACTGCATATAGAGAATTTATGAAAGTTCTAACTGGTAATGTTGTTCCCTACGCTGTATTCTATGATAGTGCATGTTGATATACTCTCGCGGCATACAGTTTTTAATGTTCTACTTTCAAAATGATTTATGTTCATCTGTGCATTTTGATCAGCCTGGTGTTACTCTCCTCAACGATGCATGGTAGGAAATTGTGGAAAAACTGTTCATATTAGTGGATAAGCAATTCTTTCATCATAAAAATTTACATCATTTGTTGAAAAGACTTTCATTTTGATTTGTATTCCTACGCGCAGTGATACGGATGCAGAAAAGTGCCGAGAACATAAAAAACCCATTCTTGCGTTTTGTAGTAAGTTCCAAACCTGTACGTTTTTATAAAGACTTTTGTTTTCTAATCATAGCGATAATTGCTGCTGTTTAAAGACAAGCGACAACGTTCTCCTTCTATTTCTAAAAAGTCTTTTTCTATTGTGGTTTTATTATTAAACTAGGTGATTGTGAGGAGCTGTTATGTGTACAATGCTTTGCTGAGAGAAAGAGTACTCATTATGATACTACTTTACATCGACGGATTGACCTAGCAACTGCGCTCAAATATTCCATCAATCAAATGGAGCATTTCATTCAGGTGGATCGTTGTATAAGACATTCAATTTTATCGGAAAAGCTAATTTTATCTATTTTTTGAATTTCTCGAGAGTTGAGTTTTGTTTTAACTGCCTTGAACAGTGTTTTGAAGGAATGTCCGAGGAATTACAAAACGTGGATATAGTTGGTCTTAGCAACATACATCAGGTGCATAACGGAATTAGGAAATACTAGACATTGTGGGTGTTCAAGCATTAGCATAATTTTTTTTATAGTAACCATATCTATCATTGCATCTGTTTTTGCATATTTCCATAGCTTTTGGGTTTGGAAACTGTGTTTATCATCCGATAGTTTTATAAATTTCAATTTCAGCATGTTGATGAGCAGTACAAGCTTGCACATCTTAGCATTCTACGGAGCAACAATGCTCTAAAAGAGCAATTGCGATTGCTTATTAATGCGATAGATGAAAACACAGTAAGTTCACATTCAAGTTGCTGTATTTTTTACTTTTCTGTTGAAAAGTTTTTTATACTTTGCATAATTTCGTAAGGTGCTGTATTTGCTAGAAAATCAAATAATTTGAGTTCTCTACTCCAATATTTTTTAATTATAATAGCATCTCTTGGTAGTTTTTGGGAATTTTCCCATTCATTGGTCAGGCGTAACAATTATTCGTTCATTCTTTTTATCCTTAAAATGTATGTTTTGGATACGCGTTGTATATCTTGAAATAAAGACATCTTGTGGTCTGTGGAAAGTACGTGAAGGCAAAGAACAAGCCGCCTTGTAATCTTTTTCATGCTTCTCCATTAGGTTTTAAAAGCGGAATCATCTTCTTCGAAGTTCTACTATTGTTTATAGGCGAAATCCCAACTAATTTTAAAAGCTCAATTTGAACAGCAAGCTTCATTACTGAGGCGTGGAAACGGCGAGCTAGATGAGTTGTCACAGCGTTCTCAAGCTTGCATGGAAAGTTTGAAAGCCGCAAAAAAGAAAGCCCTTGCTTCTTCTGGTAATGTATATGAGTATGCATGCATACTCACCTTAGTTGATATTCCCCCCCTCATTTACACTGCATGCTTATGCTTTCAGAAAAGTGGGATGTGCTACGATACCTTACCCCTGATATTAAGCTAGCACGTCAATCTAAATGGCAACTTGTTCAAGATGCTTTTCGCGTATACCATCGAATGAATAACGAGGACGGTATCGTTATAGACAGTCCTCAAAGGGCCTTTAGGTAGCTTTTATGTCACATATACTCAATATAAATTCATACGAGGTTGAATTACTCTCAGTAGTAGTTCTAATTTTAGTTTATAAACATTAGCTAACGAATATTTGTTTTCGTTTTTACTGTATAAAGGGCAAGCGTCCCCGCTATAACCCATCCAAAAATAGAATTGCCTTCCTTGCAGTCTTGCACTATTGAGTTTCAAACATCCCGAATGCAAATTACGAAACATCAATGTGGTTAGTTTTAAACTTATTGCATTCATGAGAAATCAAAAGCATTTTTGACAACATAACTTATAAACAGAAAAGCACTTTTTACTTTATGCGCTGTCAATCAAATTTCGTATTCAGTTATGCCAAGATATATGTTTTTCAGAAAATTCACCGTTTGGTTTTGGACCAGGAATACATCGGCGATCGGCAAGAAGATCATCAATAACGTCAAAGAGGAATTAATTAACACACACGAAGTCATTCGTTAAAAACTGTTTATAATTTTTCGATTTAATGCGGTAGAATAAAACTCATTCATATCAAACACTAATTCCATGATTTTTCAAAAATAAAATGCGTATATAGATCGCCCCCTGTATCTAGACTAATCCCTGATCAATCAAAGCATCCGCTACTTTTAAAAATCCTGCAATGTTAGCACCAGCTGACAAGTTCTGCCCGTCTCCAGTATACTTCGCTGCAGCTTCCGTAGTCGCATTAAAAATATTTTTCATAATGTTTTGTAATTTGTTGTCGACGTCCGCGGCTTCCCACGACAAACGAGCTGAATTTTGCGACATTTCCAATCCACTCACAGCGACACCACCTGCATAAAATGATGATATTTTTATAAAAGTGCTCTAGTGGAAGAAACATTCTACCTGAGAGATAACGCATCTGTACCTGCATTGGCAGCTTTAGCTGGGCATAAAATAATTGTTCGCTCCTCAAAGAATTTTACTGCTTCAGCGGTTGTAGGCATATTGGCACCTTCGACAACGAAAGCGCAGCCCCCAGCATACAATAACTTAGCGTCATTCTCATCGATTTCATTTTGCGTTGCACAAGGTAGCGCAATGTCGCACGCGATTCTCCAAGGTTTCTCTCCTGGAAAATATTGGACTGTCTTGGATAGCTGTGAAGTAAATTAATGCAACATAGGTTTACACCTAAAACATATGCAATTCCGCCCATAAATCTATGCATGGTAAAGTACTAGTTGAGGAGTTATTCTCACAATAGCGTGCGCACTTACCTTGCAGAAATCGGTTACACGTCCTCTTTCAACATTTTTTAGTTGCATTATCTGCTGAACTTGAGAGAGCGTAAATCCGGCTTCCTCATATATAAATCCAGAACTATCACTGAATGTAAGAACTTTAGCACCAAATGCCAACAATTTATCAGCTGCATATTGTGCTACATTTCCACTTCCACTTATCACACATAATTTTCCGTTTAGAGCATCTCCCTGGGAAAGAGAAGCAACGTAATCATTGTAATTCCGCAGAAGATTTAAAAAAAACACCAATCGCACTTACTCGAAATGTAAGCAGCTCACGCAAAAAGTACACAGCACCGTATCCTGTTGCTTCAGGTCTCAAATTTGATCCACCCCAATTTAATCCTTTACCAGTCAATACACCCTCAAACTGATTTGCTATTCGTTTATACTGGCCAAATAGATAACCAATTTCCCGTGCTCCTACTCCTATGTCGCCAGCGGGAACATCAGTATTGGCACCTATATGACGAGATAGGGCTGTCATAAAACTCTGAAAAAAGAAATAATTACAATGTAGTTTCTCCATTCAAATTTAGCACCCAGTATGATTTTACAAAATTACCTGACAGAACCGAAGAACTTCGCCATCCGATTTTCCTTTAGGATCAAAATCAGATCCGCCTTTGCCGCCACCTAGTGGTAAACCGGTTAAAGAATTTTTAAATATTTGTTCAAATCCAAGAAACTTAAGGATTGACAAGTTCACGGACGGATGAAAGCGTAGCCCGCCTTTATAGGGGCCAAGAGTGCTGTTGAATTGAACGCGAAACCCCCGGTTCACTTGCTGAATCATATTTCACCCAAGCAGAGGCATGACCACAGGAAGAGAAAGTGGTTTTTACAGATATGAAAGGACGATACAGTTTAAAAGAAGACTAATTAAAAACAAATTTTGGCACACCTGTTTATTATGATCATCAACCCACGGAACCCTGAAAACGATCATTCGTTCTGCTTCGACTATTGTTTCGATTACCGCAAAGTATTTTGGTTCTGCGACAAGAACAGGTTCAATAGAAGATAAAACTTCATGCACAGCCTGCAGAAACTCTGGTTGATGAGGATCTCGCTTGCGTATGCGCTCAAAAAGTTCAATCAACCTTTTATCCTCCAAAGCAGCTTGATTGTTCTTCCCCATCGCAGCCTAGGTTTCACACGAAATAAAAGTGGCAATGTTCAACTATCTAGCAAAGAGTATAAAAAAGCATATGGGTTGTAAAAAATTGCAAATACAGCCTTGCGATATTTAAGTCTAGCACTTACAAGAGGAGGAATACAGGAAACAATTACTTCGAAAATTGTGAAAATGTGTAATATATCGCTACGTGCAAACATTCCAGTGACCTTGTGAAAACGAAGGAGACATACAGTTGATTTTACGCGCGCTTGATGTTTTGCTGAAGTGCAACCAGTAACCTAACTTTGCTGCTTGCGATGAGCAAAGCAGGGAGTTAAATGAGTAGGAATGCTCTCAAAGAACGGCAATTCTCGGGCCTTCTCTACATAAAAATGCAACTGCCCATCTTGAAGTTACACGACAAGCACAAATCAAAAGCTAGGGTTTCCTTAAATTTATTCAGAAACTGTGCCTGCAATTTCTTACTACAGCAAATGCATTTGATACTTCTTACCCTGTGCGTTGTGTCAACCTGTATACTTGGAAAAATTCAGGGTATTGTCGCCGGGCCATGGTAGCAAGTCTATGTGAGGCGTCCAAAATGTCTGTAACACTCAACATACATCGAGAACTATTTTCCAATGTCTATTCAAGTGCAACGAATAAGGATGTTCGCAGCCAGCTTGGCAAGGTTAGAAAGCATTTTCCAAGATGTTAGAGAGGAGTGCTGAAAGATACTTCAATTTTTGCGTCACCAAGCATGTTATGCAATAGTTATTCTATTCTGTCAGATGTGCCACATAGCATCTTCAGAAAAAAGTTACTGGTGGAATCAGATTGATACCGTGAGCTTACATTCTTTAGCACATAACGCATTTTCGAGATACACAACCAATATTCCACTCATAGAAAACTTTACTTAAACTTCACAATTGAGATTGAGCGTAAACGCACTTTATAATAGTCCAACTGGTGAGTGTAGCAAGTTGTTTTAAGGTTGAAAGATAAAAGCAACTAGTGTAATCTGATAAATTTGAAACTTTGACCATTAATTTTATACCTTCAGTTGGATATTTTACTTGGGTGAAGCTGTTTTGTAGGTGCAATTCTATTTCATTACTTTGCTACAGAAGTGAACGTACTGCCTATATAATACAAAACTTACTTTTAATCTGATCAAAAACCCAAGGTGAAAGAGAAATAATTGACTTTTATTTGCTCCCTGCAAAAAACACAATCAAAACAACACCTTGATTTCACCAGTTCGCAGAATTTGCCTCCTCACTAATGAGGATGCAACGAGAATCTAACTTGCAACGTTCATCTCTCAATGCGACACTATCGTCACAAATCCAAGGAATGAGAACTGGATTTCTTATTGAGTATTCAATCGAATGTCAAGCATGAAGAGTATCACGGGGAGTTCTCCTTTGCAGCCCTGAGATTTTGCTGTGGTACGTGAAAGTATAGCGTATAAAATAAATTTTTAAATGCTAGAAACTATGCCATGGTCACCCAGAATAACTAATCGACCTATGCGACAAAATGACGTGTTTTCATAAAATAACATGGTTTCGAAAAGATAATACGATGAATGCAACATAGAATCGCAATTGCAAGCGCTGAAAAAATGGCAAATAAACTCGAATTTGGATATGAACCACGAATGTTCAGTTAGCTTCTAAAAAGCATACACTTTGTGGAGTGGAATTCCTACAGCATAGCATAGTACTTTTTCTTTGTCATAAAACGAATTTACTGCCTTGCTTTTCTTGAATATTGACCAACCACCGCTTGTCGAGCTGTTAGCAAGTTAGGAATAGTTGCATTCTGCAGCTTTTACTTTTAATCCAAACACTTTCTTGCAAATTGTGATGTGTCCGGACAATTTAGGCACAAATAACGTATCGGGAAAAGTTTTAGGTCATGGGGAAAGTATTGGGTCATGCATTGCGATGTCATTCACGGAATGCGAATGTCAACAGAAGTTAGCATCAACGGACGATTATGAAGATACAACGTAGTAACTTACTTGATTAGATATTTTCATTATTATTCAATTAATTTTCTTTGAAATTTCTTTTTATTTTCGAAATAGATGTTTTCTACGTTAAATTATTTTCGGTTACGAGTTTTGTTGTTGTTTGTCATTTTCATTGTGTGAAACGTCCATTTTCTTCTGTTAGTGATTTGCGGTTGGCTTTCACGAGTAAAGAGCATGGTGGAACTCATTGCAAATTCTATAACTATTTTACTTCCTCTTAAATTACATTAGACGCTAGTGCTTGATAAATTAACTTATTTGAGATTTGCTAGTTTTACGTTTGCTTTCGAGCAATAGGGTTTCTGGATTCGCGTCATCGTCCAATTATATCAAATTGTAAATGTTTGTTCATTTGCCAGGGTCACCTCAACATAGTTGTACGAGTCATCACACTTGCAGTGTATCTCGCCGTAATTCTCGCTTCAGTAATACAAAAGGGTAGAGTAAAGAATAGTGTAAAGAATTAAGTACAATTGATTTGATAACGAAGCTCGTCTTAGCAGTATGTAACCAGCAAAAGGCAAGAAGTCCCAACATTAAGCAATAAATACACTGTTACTTTTCTTGCCATTCTTTACAGTTCTAGCTATTGCACTTCAGTCTCTATTCATGTTTGGAAATTCATGCCCACCTCTTCCCGGTTTTTAGGCTTAGTTTTACGAAACAAGAAGGTGGATGTTTCAAACTGCTAGTTTTATGTCATGAATATATTAAAACATTATCGCATTATAAAGTAGAATTCTTAAAATTGCAAAAATTAGACTGCTAATTAAACTATTTGCTTACAACATCCATACAAATAGCTAATTTTTGTATTAATGATTTTGTTTTCCCTTAGGGTTAGGAGAAAAATTTTATAAAAGGATTTAAAGATTATATCGTGCTGTAGATAGACAGAAACATGCTTGATAAAAATGCTCAGGGACAGGGAGAGCATGAAAAAAAGAAAGAATTACGCAGGAATTATAGAGATTGATATTTTAATTTTCAATGAATATTGATTGATAAGTATAATTGCTTAGGACTGAAAATAAGCTTTTTGTTTTATTTACAAGTAATTCAAAGATTCCCGGATTGGAATTGCATATATGGAAAGACATTCTCCTCTAAGTTATTGCAGAAACTTTTTCGATGCTTAGTTTGAGTAAAAACGCAAATACGACTTCTCAATTGCTATTCTAATGGTTCTCTTCTGCAAAGTGTAGTTGTCAGCTATTTCTCTCTGAAACAAACAAGTTTCTTCTGTCAGTGTCACTTTACTTAAATAAATTAAAATGGTTAAACTAAACATGCAATTGTGGCTGCATAATTGTAATAATATAAAGCACTGAAAATATAAAAAAGAACACTACAACCTACGAAAAGATGCAGGACAAAGTTTTTGTTTATGCTATGTCAAAGATTGTTTTATTAATTTGAAGTGAACCTGCAGTAGATTACAAATGATGGATCCGTTTCAAAAGTTATTGCCTAGCAACAAAAAAAGATCAGCAAGATATCCTATTTGGAAGGAGTAATGACAAAAGCATCAAAAAAAGCAGCAATATTTTACAATTTTTAAAATATGATGTGTGAATAGATACATAAATAGGATGTTGTGAAAATCTACTTAAAACTATTAGCACCGATTGAGCAACTTAAATCATGACTTATTATAAAATTTCAATTTCTGTTCGTATTTCTATACTTTTAAACTATACTGTTGTGTCTATTTGTTTAGCAAAGATTGCTGAGTCACTTGAAATTTCATTCAGCAATGAAACGTTTTTGTATATGAATTTGAAAGCAGCAACATTCCACATATAACTACCAAATGAACGAGACTAAACAGCAATAAGGCAACATAATAATTTTGGGGTACCAGGCTATTTCCAGCTCTAAGAAGTGCTGCTATTCATCAACTACTATTTTAATTTGCAATTCCTGACATTTCCAAAACATTTTACTATAAGTACAGATCGTCTATTCGTAGCGAAATCACAACCAGGCAAATGCTACAAGTTGGCAGCCCCGACATTTCCCTCTGCGGATATACTTGACTGTAACCCGTTAGTACGTATAGCGAGATGTCTAAAACGAGGCGATTGATTTACCTAATCTCAACCTTCATGGCACGATGAAGATTTAAGTAGCAATAGTATTATGTTTTTCTTTTATTATTAACACGTAGTAGTTGAATAGGGAGATTGAACTTCACAATAAAATGAGCGATGCGGCTAAGGCTGTACTTGAACGCATGCAGGTAGGGAAGGGAACCGCTTACGCCGTAAGATGTCTCCCAGTAAGAATGAAATAAATGTAAAGGGAAAGGAAGCGATCAAACAAGTTATTCTTATGTTTTTCTTTTGTTGTGGTTTGGTTTGTTATTATTATTTTTTTCTATGTTGTTTTCCTTTTCCATCTCCTTTCCCGTCTGATGAGTTGCATTGGTAGACTGTTACGAGTCTTTCCTTAGTTCAATTTTACAATGATAAGAGTAGTTTTAGTTCTTGTGCTGTTTTCTTCTCGATGATATATTTTCCTTATTTGTAATGTGTGAGATCATGAAGTTTTACGTAAGTTGAGATTCGTACCTCCTCCTCCCCAAAGAAGATGTAGAGTGAGAGTGTTTTAGTAATTACGACACGCGTGAACGATAGCGAGTAGCTGTGTAAAGTGTAGTGATGGTGTGAACCCTCCATAGTAGGTATATATCATATAGATGTGAATAATGCATACGGTAGTGACGGATTAGTTCAGAAAATTGGCCAAATCCCTGCGTCACGAAATATAAATATCAAATTAGCGTAGATCCCTCGAGAGTTTAAGTTATTGAGTTTAGTATTAGTTTTTCCTGTTTCTACTTCAAGAGAGTGTTTAAAAGATAGGGGTAATGTTAACCTCAGCGGAGCTACAGCGAAGTCGTAAAATATAAATGTTCTTAAAACGCAGTAACTCAAAAACTCAGTAAAACATCTAATAAGTATTATGTAGCCGGAGTCGAGATAGAACACGACTGGCAAATCTTTACTCAAGGATTCTGAGAATTACAGAAGGTCTTGGATGATAATTATACTCTTTTGTAATTATTTTCTCTTAAGTCTTAACTTATGAGTTTTCGTTATTTAATTCTGCTCTTATGTGTGGACTAAGAACCATTTTTGAGTTCTTTTATGACTCTTTGATTATATATGTAGCGTAGAATAAAGTTTAACAGTTTGCAAACAGTTCCCATGGTCTCATCTCCATAAACTAATTGAACAGATTCTTATATTTACCTATTCTCTACGACTAGAAAAAGATATTATCCGAAGTCAGTGCTACAACGTTCCGCAGAACGTAGATTCACACCCCACAGTAAATCATCACGCTCACAATAGCTTTCTTATCACACTCAGGTCTTACTTTCGTTTAATTTCTGAAATTATCTTTGTATCATCTTCAATTAGCATTATTATTAATTACCTGTCTCCCATGCTTGGTACTTGAACTCATCAAACCCTTTTTGTGTCAAAACAAACTATCTCTCATTGGCTTTATTTTCATTCCATTTTCTACAACGCTAAATCATCTTTTCACCGAATGCATGTGTCAATAACTAGTCTGTTCTGAAGTTAGACAAAACAGGGGATGCATTCAACCAGTCCGTAGCTTAAAAGTATAGTATATCTGCTATAAGTTAATATGTTTCTTTGATTTTTTGAGTGCGTGCTTTGTAATACTACGTCAATCTAGAAGCGTTGACTAGTCTCTACACTGCAAGACTGTTACACTAGCTTAATCAGTGACTTGATACTTAATTTTTTACATCACGTGGTGATGGAGCAAAATAGTTTGACTATGGAACAATAATTTTTTAAAGTACATGAAGTGAAATGGATAAATACATTACAATATTAATAAATTGTGTAATTAAAAGGTAAGGGCCTGCAAACGGATTTCCAAACAAAGAGGCTGTACGCAAACCGCATTATTCACGCACCCAGTACGATCCATAATCTTATGATGCTGTAAGAAAACGACACCACAGATTAAGTTAAGTAGATTAATTGTTGAACAATAAATTAATACCGCGATTGGCACCTTTCTTTCTATTTTCTTTTCGTTATCCGTATTAACAGAAATGAAGATATGATTGTTGCTACTTTCTATTTATCATAACATACAATGTCTTTAAAAGGTGTTTTGATGTATTAAACATTTCCCGTGCAATGTGATATACCCGGAAGTTAACGCGTATCCTAAAACCATATTACTCGAAAGCAAACTTAAAACTAGCAAACCTAAAATAAGTTAATTTATGAGGAAGTAATAAAACTATAGAATTTGTAATGAGCTCCACCAACGCTGCTTACTCGTAAAAGCCAACCGCAAATCACTAGACAGAAGAAACTGGACATTTCACACAACGCAACCGAAAAGAAAAGGTGAAAAGATACCTTGTAATCAAAATATCGATTCGTAGGTAAAAGAGAATTCAATCAATGCAGGAATCATGTATTTGAAAATAGCAATAATAATTATAAGAACAATAATTGTAATAATAATAATAATAATAATAATCGTTCAGGTAAGTAATAAAATTGAATTTTCATGATCGTCCGTTGATGTTAACTTCTGTTGATATTTGCTGTCCATGATTGACATTGCAATCCATATTTTTCCTGATTAGCTATTTGTGCCTAAAATTGGCCGGGCACATCACAATGAAACTGTTCATAAGGTCACAGATAGATGCGATGTGTCTACAAAATTACATGTGAGTGTGGTGCGATTTGGCATAAAAAGAGAGAATATGATAAAGAGAGAAGTCGATTTTTTAAACGTTGAAACAAAATCTATTAGCCATACCAGACAAAACTAAAGGGAAGATCAAGATCATAGTGGGAAAGAAACTAAGATTGTACAGAGAAAAGGACTAAGTAGTAAATGTTTAGATTTAGCTGACAAAATGATTCGACTGATAAACGAATTAGCTTGCCTTAACTTTCTTACTCTTTCTACTTTTAAAGGAAGTTCAGTTTGGAAGCATATAAAATAATCTAAACTGATATTTCTAATTATACATTCGGATATTTTTTGAAAATAACATAGTCATTCTATTTGAAGCTAAATATACAGTAGTTAAGTATTCGGGGTGCTTTTTAGCACCTGGTACTAGCAGAAGCCAATTTGATATAAATATCTAAATAATGAGAAAAGAAGCTGTGATACTAAAGATCCTTCAATTAAAATAAAGCATTCAGCATGCTATCAAACCTAATTGAATTCACAAAAACAAATTTGTTGGCAACAAATATATTCCTAGGGTATAAAATTTTGCTACGAGTTCTGCACTAATGATTTGCCTATATAATAGTACATTTCAGCTGAATTATTCTGGAAATAGAGGTTTGCTTTTATATCAATTTTTATGCTGCTCTGAAACCCATAAAAAGATGAACCCTAAAAGCTGATTGACCCTAAATTTTTAATTCCTGTGAATCTATATAATTATGCCGTGCGAAGGATAAAACTTACAAATTATTTCCTGCATGATCTTCTTCAAAACATTACATAGACGACCGCTTTTTTCTTTGTCTAAACAAGCTGATGCAGAGCAAACCAACTGCGATCTTTACTTGATGATTCATACAACTTAGAGGCATACTATATTCTGAAGAGACGTTGCATTTAAAAAATTATAATTTTGCAGTTTTAAGCGACATAAAAAATATTTTCTATTTAGAATTATTTTTGATCTAAGAATTAAGTGTGAAAACAATTCAAAATTTGACTTCGCTTAATAGTAGTCTATCTAAATTCAACGCAGGGGTACTAGAAATTGTCTTTATAAATTTTCCTACAATTTAAAAAGTTAGATTTGTTTTTCTCCATATATTATAAATGAATATGAACATTTGAAGCATGGTCATATCTCCACTAAAATAATAAAAAAGTACGCGCAAATAACCCAAGAATTTTTAAACGTTGGAATGGCCCATATCTACACCAACAAAGATGAGGAAATGGAATACACATACCTAAATTCACCATTCAAGCAATGCATAGCGGAGGAATATTGTACAATTACAAGCACTTTAACTAAATTACTTAAAATTGGCCTTTTAAACGAATCTCGGTTAGTCATGAAGTATTCTTGATTTGTGTAATCGCTTAAGCGGCAACGAAATTGTTGTAAAATAGATTATGTGTCTGTTTAATTGTGTTAGTACCTCCTCACTCCATCACAAGGCGACAGTCATATCAGAATTGTTGGCACAAAGTTTTCAGGAAGAACGTAGCTATATTAGTATGTTAAAGCAATTGAACAATCAACTTTTCCATGGCCAAGTAAATCTCGAAGCATGCAGAAAAGAGAAAGCTGAAACAGAAAACAATGTAGCTATCCTCCGAAAAGAGTTACAACAGGTTGCAGTAGCAGTAATAACAGCATCGAAAGATATATTGTTGTAGGAAAAGGAAGTCTGAAGTAAAAAATGACGTGTATTTTACTTTATTTTTAGATGAAGAAACAGCATGATGGACACTACCGGGCGCAGGAATTCATTGATCAGAGCACTACAGAATTTTGTAATCAAAGAAATGGCTTAGCGGCATCCACGCAATACCTGGCAATAGAAAATGATGTTTTGAATGGCATCTTAAAGTTCGGCTTGGAGCAAGAAATTTCTATTCTCTCGGTAAAATCTGGTTTATCAATTATTAGAGCGAGCGTCAAGGCTATGTTTTTGAAAGAAATTTATATTCGGATGCGATAGGTCACCTTAACCAAAGTTTACTTAAAAATAGTAATTGCATGAACCCTCACGTAAATTTCGCTATAGCAAGCTGTACTGCTATGGCTTTACCAACTATTGGAAGCTAACTCAGTATTACTTTGAGTCAAAATTTATTTTTCCACCATATTTCAACACTCTTTCTAATTTTGAACCCTCTTCCGCACAAACGAATGCTTTTAAAACGCCACTTTCTTCTATTGTTCCTGCCGAAAATCAAAAAAGAATCACAGTTTAACCGGATTGTTAGACTAAGATAATAAAAATTTGTTTGATTCTTATAGAAAGATGACATTAGATACTCAAATTAGAAAGTTTTATATTTCAATTTTCGAAGACATTATTTCTTTACAAATTTTTACATTTTATTAAAACTTTTGCATAGCTAGCGTATTTGATTGCCTAGCTTCATAAAGTCTGATTACTATATCAATATTATTGATGCCTTGAGAAAACCAGAAACAACGTTCTACTGAAAAAACGCACGTTTTTCCGAGTAACACATTGATACATTATTGCATATCCAACTTTTTCAGAAAGAATTATCAATCACGAGGCGCGTTTTTGGTAAGAGTAATTTATTTTTCAACTTATTCACATGAAAAAACACAGAGCCATTTTGTTTTTGCATGCTATAGACAAAACTTCTACGGAAAATATTAATTTGACAGAAATGAAACAAAAACTTACCACGGAAATTGAGGTAATGTAAAAAGGTACTCCCCACTTAGATAAAAACAAATTTTGCTGCTTACTTGTTACAGGCTGGTAAGAAAGAAATTTTTCATATGGAAAAGCAATATCAAAGACTACTTCCACTTGTAAGAAGTTCTGACAGTCAAATTGATCAAGCTGTACATACTATTCAAAGTTTGAAAAATCAACTAAGTACCATAATAGCAAATCGAGCAGGACAAGCAAAACTGCGAGAAAGACAGGAATTCAAGCAGGTTCAATACAGACCACAATCGCTCCACTGTCATGAGTGCTACATGTAACTAGATAAAACGTTTCGTAGGATTTACAAAGGAAACTGGAACAAGTAGAATCAGAAATTGTACTCTACGAAGAAGAAATACTGGATTTAAGGCAGAGGAAAAATGAAGTGTTAAGACACTTGCTTAAGGAGCAGGTGCGTTTAAGTTCTACAATATCGACTTGATTATCACGGAAGGATGCAAGCAAGACACTCCATTTTATGCTTTGTATTCAGGAGATATTAATTCAAGAAGTTGAGAGAAGTGGGAAAATTGATGCCCAACTTGACAACATGAATCATGCAATGAAAAGATATAGAAGTGAATTCGCTGTTTTAAGGATGAAAAAGAAAAAATTAGAAAAGTAGATAATAGTCTCTGCAAACTGCAATTTATATTTATAATATTTTATAGGCGTAGGTAGTTAGCTGGTTTATGAGAATTCACATTTTGTTTGAACCGGCGTTTCTTCTCTCTACTTAGACAAAAACAAACCAGAAGGGCATTAGTATCCAATCTTAGCATCGCCACAGGAGTGCTCGAGTCAAAAAAAGTACGACTTTTCCATTAAGCTGTTCTACATTGGGCCGTCTTGTTAGCTTGAAAAGAAGTAGTTATCACATTCACTAGAAATGCGTATCTTCATCCAGCAAAGCCTGCAAAAGAGCAACGAACTAACCAGGGAGAAGAGTGAAAAGATATTTTTAACGGTAGTGTTCTCTACTTCTGCTATTATGTCATGTGTTAGCTTCGCATCCATGGCATTGCCCTTTTGTTATTGAATGCTTTGAAGGTCATATCCACAAGAGACAAAATTGCAAAATTTACAGAATCCATTTTAAAAAATGTGAGGTTGACATGGTATTATTCAAAAGAATAATTGATTATTTTTATTTTGTAAAAGGCCAATGTTGGTTCGCTTGCGGGCTCTGCAGGTCCAGCTGCAATGCCAGGAAAAGGCTCAACTAGAGAGCGTGGTAAGTTTTACACAGAACTCGCAAACGGCGAAAAAAATATAGCTAAACTTGCAAAAACCTTCAAGTATTCCAGTTTTGAATACCTTCTCATCAGGATCGTCATGTATACGGTTTAAGTGAAGAGCTCCAGAATTGCATACACACTAACTCACGATTGCGAAATGAGTTTTTTTCATTAATGAAACAATCTAATCGAAGTTTAGTGGAACTAAAAAGAGCAACTTTATTTATTAGCAAAGTCAAGGAAGAAATCAAATCACAGGTTTACTTCTTTTCTTACGGTTTTTGTTGCTTGCGTAAATTTTTCCACAGTACCTTTATAGATTTAAGTTGATCGCAGCAGCTACGTTAAAAGCTTACCAGCTATTACAAATAGGCGCAAAATGTCACCCAAAAATCACTCAAAGAAACTGCTGCGCTCTATAGGTGGTAAAGGCAGTGGAATATCAAAAGGAAGAATATCAACTATTGAAGCATCAACACGCATTAGACAAATTATTTTCACTGTGCACCATCGAGCGTAATAAGGCAAAGATTCTGATGAACGAGTATTGCAGAAAACTTAAAAAGTTTGGAAATCGATATATACGATTAACAGATTCTCACGCAAAACTGCAAAATCTTAAGGCAGCGAAGGAAAATGACATAGAAGTAGGGAATTTGACTCTGCCAGAATTCATCGTTTCAATTTCATGCCATAACATTGACAGTGTCGCTTTATGAAAATTTTGGTTTTAGGGAAGGAAAAAATCAAATTATGCAGTACAGAGTGAGAATGTTGAATTGTCCAACAACTTTACCTCAATTTTCCAAAAAACCAGCTATCTTAATGGTATCTATAAATTACATGTCTCCTGTTTTGTCTCAATAGCATCAATAATTTTACATGACCTTATGTATAGAACAAATTGAGAGCTACTTGGCAATTAGCTCAAAACAGCAATGGAATATGGAAAAACTTGAAAAGGAAATCTCGGACCTTCCACATCTCAGCTGGAATATTAGTAGAAAAAAAAAGCTTCTAGCTGAAAAATTAATGGAGAGGTAAAAGCATTATAACATTGAAAGCCAGCACAATTCTTACGGGTTGCAAGGTACTTTTTTTTGTGAGATTAAATGCACAGAGTTGAAGAACTTCATGTTTATTGGGAAAAATCAAACACACAAGGCAAGGTTTTAGCATCTTATATTCTCTATACCCTAAATAATTTTAAAAGTGCTACAAAGCCCTAGACCCTTTACTTTTAGACGCATTGATTGAAAAGGCTACGAAAGTGTTTGAAATACAAAGCCAGGTACCTGTTATATTTTTTCAGCTTCTTGAGAAAATGCATCTTTATAATAGATGTTCAAATTTTAGCTTACCAAGCTATCGAATATTTCAGACATTAAATCAACGGAAAAAAACTCTGTCTGATATTTATCGCCAACTGTATAATTTTCATTCAAAGGCTTTTAATTTGCCATGCCTTTTTAAAGAATTGCAATGCCTTCTAAGGCAAACTGAAATAGTAAAAATGAAAAGAAGCGAGTTGAATCAAACGATAGGTACATAGAATGCTTCACACGCTCAGTAATATTTTTCAGTCGTGATATCATCATTTTGATTGCTTAGTCATTTCCTATTTGTGAACATAGTTGAAGAAACAGGATTAGATCAAGATATTTCAGGGTAGTCAACGTTTCCAAATTATTTTTGCTAGATTCTGCTTCTTTTATGCGTATATCCACACTATCTACTCCTTTACAAGCTGTTCGTAGCACTTCTCAAGCAAGTTGTCATGTTGAAAAGATCAGAATCAAAACTCAATATTTAGAATCAAAATTAAAATCGTTGATGTTTGAGTTCTGCAAAAATGATAGTCATTGTCAGTATTTGTCCTCACAAATAGGTAAGATTTAAGGCAAACCTATTTATACGCAGGAAATTAACAACTTTGAAGACAACCATTCAATATTACATTTATAGAAACCATTCGAAAAAGAATTTCCGAAGGAAGGGACAGTACCGTCAATCTTGTTCAAAAAACAAACATTTTAAAATGGAGAATTCGGAATATACTGGAGCAGCATCACGTTTTGACTGCTGAAGTGAATATTACTAAGGTAAATAATTAGTAGCCAGCTTTAACATAAGTAACCTTAGAGTTCTAATTTACTGCTTCAATTATATGCACAGGTGATAGTACAGCAACTGCACGACTTTAAAATGTCTTATGCATCGAAAGTGCAAGAGTTGCACTCTACTACTCCAATTGTATGTAGACTCATCAACTCTAGTTCCATTATGCATACATAATACAAAACCACGCTTAATTTCTTAATAGAAATGCAACATTTTTTTGATGTGAATGCTCCGCATGAAGCAGGATCTATTATAATTTGCATATCTCAAATTCAGCTGGATTTTAAATTATAAAATGACATGACAAAGCGCGTCATGAATTCATTTAAAAAAATTTTTTACAAAAATGCGATCTCTTGTATTTCCAAGTTTTCAAAATTTCATAATATTAAAACTGATTGTTTTGTATGACTACAGATACTTGAATATACTAATTTCCTTTCATTGCAAAGATAAAAATATCCTGCATGGCCAATAACTATCAACGTGTTAAAATGTTTAATTTTCTGATTGTGCTTGTTGTATGTAATTACGCAAATTGACTCAGCAGGATATTTCATAAAAGATAAAATGCAAATGGAGCTGGGTATCATAGATGGTAATTCTTTTATATCATAGTTGCATTTTCTCAGGGTACCTGAAAAAGGCAAAATAATAAAAACTTGTAAACGTGGATTTGTACTATGATTAATCGTCATGTTTTTGCCAATCGATAACTCGATTCCGGCTGACTATATCTCGCTCTTTTCATGAATATGTGAATTAATTAGTTATTGCAAGTTCTGAGTATGTTTACTTATTATATACCCGGAAGTTAACGCGTATCCTAAAACCATATTACTCGAAAGCAAACTTAAAACTAGCAAACCTAAAATAAGTTAATTTATGAGGAAGTAATAAAACTATAGAATTTGTAATGAGCTCCACC